>JAOBYK010996423.1:0-24357 GCA_025434845.1 Phenganax subtilis | reverse complement strand
CCAGGCATATTTTGCTCTAAATTCCATACGATTTCGTATTTGTGTTACTCCATTTTCTTTGAAAGTGTAAAAAAAAAGGATTTTGGATTGATTGATGATCATTTCCAGAAGAAAATGGGAGTGGATGTCCAATTTTATTGTAAAGGTGAATTGGTGATAAGATTTTCATGTTGTTTTTCTACATTACCTGATATAACTCTGCAGAAAATATCTGATAAATATGTTTTGAGCGATCGAAATGTATGGGAGGAAAAGAAGGGGGAGATAATAATCGAGAAAAAGGACGAAGTTCGTGATATTTATAAACAATGTTTGGAGACAAGTTATATTAATGGTGCATATGATACATTTGTGTATTTTGTTGATAAGGTTATCTTGGAGTAAGGTGTCTGTATACAAAATAGCCATTGACCATTGGTTGTTGTTGATTGTGCTGAAAGAAAAACTCTAAGATGCCATACACATACACGATGAAAATTCTCAATCATCCAACGCTAACCCCCGAATGCCGAAGAATTTTCGAACAGCTGTTCAGATTATCTTACATAGGACTATATATACTAGTCACACCGATATCACAAGATACGTGATGTCAAAAATCTGATGGATTATATAACATGTGTCTATGAATGGAAGCATAAACCTTCCATGTAACGTATTTTACAGAAAAAATGTGTCGATCACTCATTATCAGAATAAATACTGTTCATCAAACTGATCTTGTTGCCTTTCTAGTATTTTTTAAAAATCTCTTGTAATAATTCTAATAGCGGTGTCCTCTCCAATCTTATTATGTAAACTTTATTCCGGTCTAAAGTTATTGTCTTGCGTCCAGAATGCTCTAGAAACTCATTAGCATCCGTCACAAACGCTATGCACGTGCTTCATTATGTCATCCGTTACAAACGGTCTAATAGCTCATTAGCGTCAGAACAAAAAAAAAAACGGTTCTTTTAAGAACCACCAAATTTACAAAAGAACAAAACAAAATATCTAATTATGAAAGCTCATTAAAACTTTATAGGTAGCCTCTTCGTGTGACTGGGTACGTACCCTCATTATGCAACATGGTTTGTACCCTATGCACGTGGACAATGCATGCTCCCTATTGGGACCTCATTGTCGGCATCTCTTTGGACGCTATATGAGGGGGGGGGGTTACTTACTCACAACGATATGAAAAGGCTCGCGACTACTGAAGACACTGTAACTTGAAAGACATTTAACAGTGGTCTGGAAAAGGTTCACTATGATACTGATAAAGGCAAGGCAGAGACTGTTACCTCAAATAAAACAATTAAAGTGGAGTGCATTAATGTTATTGAAAAACTCAAAACATTCAAGAGATGCACTATTCGTAGCATTCGTAATGGTATGCAAAAGTGAAAATAAACAAACAGACAGGACTAGATGGTTGGCTGGGTACGTACAAAGGCATAAATTACCGAAAGAGTATAAATAAGCCCGTAGAATTGGGGAGAACTACCTTTTTGCTCAGTTCGCTTGGGCGGCACAGAGTGGTATAGAAGATAGAAGATTTTACACAGTTACGCAAATTTTGTCATGGCCGAAGCGGATGATATACAATTCCCTGCGCCACAACCAGCAGCTATCGATGTTCCTATACAAGATGATATTCCAGTACCGAATCCATCGCCTGTGATACCAGCACAAGAACAAGAACCAGCAGTTGCCCCTGTAGACCAGGGTAATCTTGACGTATATGCTTATGCTTTCTTGTTAATATCTTGTGTAGCATGAAGACTTTTCTCATAGGCGATACGCCTGGATTGATTCTGTGTGCCTAGTCAGGCGCTCACTGCGTATTGCAATGTCGGATTTTCGCTTACTTTGACACTGTTGTGGCCGCTGTTACTTTACGAGATTCAGAAGATTATACGGCTATCAATAACTTGTGGGTGAAGCCTTTTGTACGGATATTTTAAGTTGCTGTAGCTTGAATTAGTTCACTAACATCATCTAATTGCCCACCTGGGTTTTAAGGTAGGACGCTTACATGGTACACAACGTTAGCGCTTTAGTCTTGTATCAACTTATAGACCAGGGTTGTAAACAGGTCTATTTACAATGTTGAGGTAAATCCTGTTAGACAGCCTAGACTGCAGAGCGAATGCTGCCCTGGTTGTTATTTCCTGTCTTACTCATCTATAAGTGAGTTGTATAGCTATTGTTTTGCCTTTGAAACTTTCTAAATATTCCCGCACAGAGGTGTAGTAATTATGATATATGTATGTCAACCGAAAATGAGAAATATATGAGGCGTATCGTGATCTGGACATCTGAATTATGAAGCTAATGTGTGTCCATGATCTGCAAATTAACGGATATTGGTGGGAATCGATCGATAAAAAAAAAGAAAAGAAAAAAGAAAAAGAAAAGAAAAGATTATATATGGTATGTGGGGGAAATCTGATCGTTGAGTTACAAGTTGAAGTGAAATGTGAAAAAAACAAAAAAATGTGAGAAAAGGTGTGCAGCTGTGCATGCCCATTGTGAAGACCACACCTAGATTTCTGAAAAGGAACAACGTGTGTGTTACCAAGATCTGTTATGAGTGCATTGTATGGATAATAATTCCTCCATGTTTTGCCTTCGTATTATTTTAGGACACGAGGCAGCAAATACAACAGCTACAGCACGCCGTTGCAGAAAATTTCATTACGGCATCGGTTGAGATACAATTGAATCGTTTGATGGAGTATGCGTCACGTCCCCACTCAGAGTTTAATAAATTTGATGCTATGTCAATGGTGGATTCTTTACAGAATCGTGCTCATGATACGAAACATGAGAAGGTGAGGTATTATCGCTTAGTCCACAAAACCTTACGAGAAAAGATTGAAACCCCTGTGACTGAGTTTCAGGCCCTGGTTTTGCGTTTGCTCAGGGATAAGGATCATGAAAAGATCCTATCTATCACTGCTAAGGTTGAGAAGGGATTCCGGGAACAATCAGATAGTCAGCCACAACGAGATGGTCTTCAAAAAGGAGATCTCCAACCAATGTCCGGCTACCGACCTATCCCGTGGTCTAGATATGCAGGTGGATGCTATTACTGTGATCGTCCGGAACATTTCCAGGCGGATTGCCCACAGCAAAGACGAATCTTGCAATCCCGAATGTGGTCTAGGGGTCAGCGTAATAGTCAACGGGGGCAACAAGATCTGTTGCGTGGCAAGTCTTCTGCACCTTGAGTGCCGTTGTATCAGGGGTTATAAACAGCAACCAGTGTGGTATCTGGTGTTAATTGCAGTTGTTTGCATGCCATGGAGTATCGAGAGTTAACTAGTGTTGCTTTTTCTGGACACAACGTGTACACAACCCTCCTTATGACGACCTGAGAGACATAATTTACAGGATATCACGAAATAAAGACCTATGTTGCGTTTTGATATCTGCTTGCTGATAATCAAGATCAATTAACATTATACTACAATTCTAGCATCTCTGTGGGGCACCTATCACGTGTGCAATAACGATAATAGTGGCAATACTCAATAATAATAACTAAAAAAAAATAAATAAAAATGAATAAATAAATAAATAAATAAAAATTTCATAGCATTAATTGTGTCTATAACTTGCATGACTCATCGTCGCCTTGTCGCGGAGTAGTGATGGCCTTGAAAGCGGGGTACCTAAATCAACCCTTGTGGTGAATGCTGGGTCGAGGCTGTCTTCTCTTCACTGACTTGGGGGGGCGTGATGATTGCTGAACCTAAAGGTAAAATGTTATCATTATAGATAACTGCACCCTGGGAGTGTAATGAATACTTTGATAGTGATCTTGTTCAAATTGGATGAAGACGTAATCCTCTCCGATGGGTAGATTTCCAGGGGAGCCCCGTCAATGTCGACGAGGGGGTGACACTGAATGATGCGTTGAATGCCGAAATTTCTGGTATTCAATCAGGATCGATTCTTGGAGATAATAAAAAGCTCTGTGTTCGTGATCCAAAATCGTTTTCTGCGGGCGGGTTGCACAATCATGCTTCAAGTTGGGAGGCAGTGATAGAGAGGTCGGGTACTAAGGCATCAGTACAACAAGAGGTCCTGGCAACGATTAAACATAAAATATATATTTTTCAATATTTTTGACATTATTAAGGTTCTTTCAAAGGAGTTCAGTATGATTCTGCACGACCTCCTCCTAGGCTTTTCCCTAATAGTGTGTCATGTCAAGAGTTTGTAAATTTCATCCAAAAAACTTTGCTGGCACGAGTGCAATCTGGTGCGATTTCTGTGCATGGTCGAGTTGGGGAAGTCACCCCACCACATATCGTCTTGCCACTTACGGTTGAACCTACAAAACCTAGATTGTGCCATGATGCCCGGTATTTAAACTTATGGATGCGTGGTTTACCCTTTATTTTGGATAAGTTGACGGATTTGCCTCAATACGTTTCAAAGGATTCTTTTCAGATGATCATCGATGATAAGTCTGGCTATGACCATATCCTTTTAACTGAGGACAGTCAAACATTTTTTGGCATGCAATGGGGTGGCTGGTACTTTACATACAACACCTTGCCATTTGGATGGAAATGTTCCCTGTATATTTACTATAACACAGGATTGGTAGCCACTAATTACTTCCGAACAATCAGAGTTCCCTGTTCGTTGCATATTGATGATTGCCATAATGGGCAGCTACAAGTCTCTCTGTCCCCGGGCCCATATCTCTCACTCCCGACTGCTCATGAACGCCGTTTTGCTGCGGCCCAATCTGCTCTTGTTTTGGTAGTTTATTACTTGGTGCAACTGGGCTATTTCCTGGGTATTGATAAATCTATTTTCATCCCTCAGTTGATTGTACCCTATCCTGGCTACTTATCCGATTCATCGGAACAAGCATTCCGTTTAATTCCCGAGAAGAAAAATCGGTTTCTTGCTCTCATCTGCCAAATTTTAGAAGGGCGCACAGTAACAGTTAAGACACTCCAACGGCTGGTGGGAAAATGTGTCTAGTTTTCACTTGTGGTCGCAGCGGCCAGGTTATTTATGAGAGAGATGATATCCATGATTTCTTGAGGCCAACGTCATCACAAGACTATCTTCTTGCGTGAGAAATTAAGAACGGAAATCCAGCATTGGTTATTTCTTGATACTTGGGATTCCTCTTTACCTTTGAGGGATGAACAACACATTTGCGAAAACCATAGCAACAGATGGTTCTGGTTCAGGTTGGGGTGGGTGTATTTTCTCACCAACTCCACAAGAGGAGTCGGATTGTTGGCTTCCCGAGGAACTTCGATGTGATATCACAACTAGGGAAGCTATCGCTCTTCATCGGGTTTTGCGAGCATGCCAGGATATCATTCGCGATTCAAGGGTTGATGCTATGGTTGATAACCAGGCCGTGGTTAGCTCCTGGAATACCCTCAGTGATCAGATCAAGACACTGTTCTTCCTTACTGTGAAATTGAATATTTCATTTCATCTATCGTATGTGCTCTCAACTGAAAATCCCGCAGACCAACCTTCCCGCCGTTTATCCACCATGGATAGTACTTTGACATCTGCTGTTTGGCAAGTGGTACAGAGCGAGTTTGATGGAATAAATGCTCATACTTGTGATCTTATGGCCTTGGACTCGAATACACGATGACGGGTCTTGATGGGCAACCCTTGCCTTATTTTATATCGTATCCCTCCATCTCGTCATCTGGGGTAAATCTCTTTGCGCAAGATCTTCAACAACATGGTCAAGTTATAGACCGCCCATATGTTTTTCCTCCGTCCATACTTGTTGGGCCTGTGTTTTGCTTCTTGGAGTCTTATCAACAATTTTGCACACTTCTTGTTTTGGATGTCTATCTTCGTAAATATTGGTGACCTTTGCTTTACTACCAGTCTCGATACTCGCGGGTCTTAGCCCCCAAGGGTGATAGTCATGCATTACTAGCTCCTTCCAGGGATGGATGGATTCCTTATCAGGCACTTCCCGGTGATTTGTGAACCTTCAATATAATTTTTTCCCCTTATTGACTGACAAGATGTTGCATTAACTTTTTTTATTCCATCACTGTGACTATAGTTATTGTGGGTGTTTGTTGGACTCCTGTCTATTTCCTCGTAGGTACTACCAGCTGTGGCAAAGTTATTCTGTCCTTCAGTTAAATGTCCTAAATGTTCCCACGCAAATGACACGGACTTTCATTACTGCTAGTGGTGTGGATATCATCAGAAAGTTATCTATTCGGCACCCTCTGTCCCGATTGAGGTCAACCTGATTCAGATCAATGAGCGTCTTCAACAGGTGTTAGACTATAACTGCGCTACGAGTTACTCCAGACAAAAAGACAAGCTGCAACAGGAATTAGAAGCTTTCCTTTCTGCCCTTCCGAACTAATTCATCCTAGCAAACGCCTCTCCTCAAGATGTGTGTAGGTTTCTTATTTTTAAGGACATCAATGGCAAGACGCAAGTTCACAAGAACAGTTGTTGTTCTCTCGGTCGGAAAATTATGAGCAATATTTCACGTGAACGGTCGGGATGGAGAGCGGGATTTGAGGTTGCGTCTTGGTAATCCTGCTGCTGATAAAGTGGTTAAAGATTACTTGAAATGTGTTACACAAGAGCAATTACAAGCCCGTATCACACCTAAGCCGGCCACACCGTTTTTTATAGACAAATTGACCCAGTTGGTTAAGCATTTGCAACGCTCTCTGGACACAACAGGCATTTCCCCGATCCAACGGTTTATCTTTGCCAGAGACCAAGCGTACTTTAAGACAGTTTTCTTTAGTGGCGACAGACCAGGTGATTTGGGGCAGATTAAGGTTCCTGAAATTCTTCGGTTTCCTAATGACGATGGTTTCCTATTCAACCACATTTGGGGCAAGACCTTGCAAGATGGAGACGAACAGGTTTTTGGTATTTGATGCAAACCTCATGATGTCATTTGTCCCATTAAGGCTTTTGAGCAATACATTGATGTCGCACGGCAATTGTCTGTTGATCTTACTCATGGCTATATTTTCGCCCAACAACTCCATCAGGAGACATACAAGATGCTCCGTTTAGCTCGTCTGTGGCACGAGCACGTTTGATAATATACTTACAAGAAATGGGATCGGATGACGATGAGACATTACATGGCTTTCGCTCCGGGCGCGCTATCACTTTAGCTTTGTGTGGTGCCGAGTTATCTGAGATAATGGATCATGTTGGCTGGACAAGGCATCATACAGCACTGTACTATATTCAATTGGCAAAGGTCCTCAACCCGTCTGGGGCCTTGGCCCATTTCGCAGAAACCACTTCGGATGAGACTACGACTACCTGGCAGGACCTTAATCAATTACACCATTTTGTTACTGCTTTTCCTACTCATAGTTCGCAGAAGCGTACACAACCTATTAGCCAGTGGGGACATGAAACGAGAACACCCCCTTTTCTTGTCAGATGTGCTAGTTCTATGAGAGTGTCTTTGACTGCTGCATGATGTGTGATAGTCTGGATATATGCAGATCGCATGCATCTGCCTCGTTATGAAGGCCGCGGCTTGTACATATTGTGAGTTGATATTAAAGGTCAATATTCAACGTAAGAATTGGAGAGATGAGGAATGAGTATTGGGAGGTAGTAAGGACTGGGGGTTAGAAGAGAAGAGGGTATTGCGATGGAGCCACAGGGTACTTTATTGAGGGGTGCTGTAAAACGAGATGTCAAGCAGGCTGGGGGCGTGGATAACAGTTTTATCCGATACCTGAATTTCACTGAGCAGACAGGCGAGCGCTGCGAAATAGTTTACTATTCGTAGCGCTCATAATGCTATGCAAAAGTGAAAACAAACAGACAAGATTAGATGGTTGGCTGGGTACGTACAAAGGCATAAATTACCAAAAGAGTATAAATAAGCCCGTAGAATTGGGGAAAACTACCTTTTTGCTCAGTTCTCTCCGGCGGCCCAGGGTGGTATAGAAGATAGCCCACCCACCTCCCACAAAATTCACGTAACCTGTCTACTCCTAGCCAAGCTGTTCCAGCTTGGCTAAGGCCGCTGGATAACTGTTTTGTCCAGTACCTTAATTTCACTGAGCGACAGGTGAGTGCTGCGAAATAGTTTACTAATTGTAACATGAAGGTCATTCAAGCTTCGGCCAGCGTTATCACTCATTGTGACAAGTGTCAAAACACCATGAGGAGCAAAGATTGCAGTGATGGCATCTGAGCGAAGGTTGTAGTTAAAGTCAAAGGAAATAATTTACACCTTTATCTTTTTAGGAGGTTATTAAACCATTCCTTAAAGGAAATGCACTAAATGTGGATACGTTGTCTCACATTCTGCTTCTCAAGAGAGACTTCATGATTACTTACAATCCAGATACTAACATAGTTAGTGCTATATGTTGTGAATTAAGAGTGTGTGATCAATGAACTCACTTGAGTTTTGAATATTTTGACATTTTTATTGACAATACTTGCATATTTAGGCGTACTAATGTTTAAATTGAACTGTATGGAAGACAACTGATTGATGAACTTACTTGCGTTCCAAATACTTTGACATTTTTTATAGTACTAGCATATTCATTGGTACTAATGGTATAAATTTAACTGTATCTAAAACAACTGGTTGATGTACTCACTTCAGTTCTAAGGTGTTTGAAATTTATATGTAATACCAGCTTTGTCAATGCTATAATTTTTATTACATTGCACTGCATGTAAGAACTGATTGAAGTTTGAATAAAGGTGTTGACATTTCTTAGAATTTCCTAAACACAAGTTGAACGTTTTTTATTACATGTTGAACATACCCTCAAACGGGCAATTTTTTCTTCAGTTTTCTCTGCATGAGCTTGCAATTAAGCATGCGATGCAGATAAAAAACACGCAAAACATAGCAAAGAATTGCACACATTTTGAAATAAGAGGACAAAGTGCTTGCAATTATTGCCAACATAAATTGCAAGTATGTTCAATATTCTATTTATATGCCAATTTCTACAGCTCAAATTAGGAATAGCTTATAGCTGTCATCTTAGCTACGTGCAAATAAATTATGTATAAGCCATGGTATAAGCAAACACATTCAACGTCAAATTCAAATCTATGGTATTAATACAGCCAGCTTTAGACTCCAAACGTTTTTATCCTTCTCTAAAAGCTTTGTAAAGTTATTCCAACTATGGAATGATAACAATGTAAAACGACATAACAGGCTTGAAATAATAAGACAATGTGAGCCATCAGTATGAAATATGTCTACACTCAATCATTTAACTTACAAATGTCGGTTCATATTCCTTGTCATCATCCATACACAGCCCAGAAATCAGCTTTCTTAAGGCCAGTTCACACGGGCGATTTTCGATGCGATTTTTCTCTTGTTGAACGATTCAATAGAGTGCATAACTGGCGAGTATACTTGGCGAGTGCATTAGCAAAATTGTTGGAGCAGTCAACCTACTTGATCACATACACTAAAAGGGAGAAAAATTGGAGCAAAAATTGCCTGTGTGAACAGGGTAGCCAAAGATCTTCGTACACTTCTAATTCGCTAAAACCTGTGTTGCTGAATACGGTTTCACCTCCTACGCTCACGCAACGTTTATCGACTAAGAGTTTCCCCAAGTTGTTTAAAAACCGAGATTTATTGGGGTTTTTTTAAAGTCGAATTTGAGACACAAACTATGAGGTACCAAACACGCGTCCGGTTTTAGTTTTGGAATGTCAACGTAAATTTCTTCTTCCGGGTTGGCTTTGTTTGGATTGAACAGGACCATATGTTTTGTTCAATTACCCTTGATGTCAGACAACTTTGATTTTCTATAGCCTGGAGTTAGCTTTTCCATTTATTACATGAGAAAAAAAGTAATAAATGCAAGCTCGCAGTTGTCGCGATCATGTTTGTACTTCATTGTAGATTTTTATATAAGTACAATGCTAATAGGAGTACTAATATGATGGAGCAATTGGCTGCAGGACTGATGATATACCATGAGAATCTAAAGAGGTTAAGTAGTTTTATTAATATGTCGTGCAAACCCATGAAAAACCAAGCTATCGTATCAAGCATGTGGTCTCCAACTTTTACACTCATATCGATTACAAAACTCAATATCTTGCCTCCCTCTTCAAATGCATAATTGTTTATTTTTATTGCGCCCATATAAAAATTATACATAATTTTCTTTTGTTCCACCATCAAGGTTTGATTCAATGTATTGTATGTGCAATTCATTGCTTTTTTTAACCCCATATTTATGTTATATAACATCAGTTCAAACCCATCCATTTTCTGGACTATCATGTAAAATATACCCACTCCCGTTCCAACAAGGTATTATACATGTACGGGCTCCATACATAGAATACTACTACTAACAAGGTGCTTGCCCTTTATTATATTTAAAAAATTTTTTTCTTCTGTCTAAGATACACGTAGCTAGTTGACACTGACATCAACAACACCACCCAAAGATTATTAGCTAAGAAACTTATGCTTTTCAACCCCAATTTTAAACCTTGCAAGGCACCAAATCCCGTAACACTTAAGATCGGTGATATCTTTTCCACAACATGCTTCATGTTTTTTCCAGTTTGGTCGACTTTTGAGCTATTTTTTGATGTATCTCAAACTTGTTACCAGTGCGTGGATCATTCCACTGATGCTGATCAAGGCCAAGGTCACACTGGTGCCTAACAAAAGCAAGTTATTTTTCACAAATCTTTTAAATCGCTCGAACCTTGTGAGATTGTCGATATTGATCAATTCTGGTAGACTGTTGATCATTTCTCGAAGTTCAACTCTCCCATTAGCTTTTAATCAAATTCTATCGGTCATTGAGTCGATGATCTTAATTACCATCTCTTGTCTTTGTTTGCTTCTTGCTAATGTCAATTCGTTTTCCCAATAGTCTTTTTTGGCGCTAGCACGTTTAGTTTCTGTGCAGATGTGTCTCCTTTAGGATCCAAGCTTCCATTGACTTCTCTTAGCTCTTGTTTGTTGATAAAACTATTTTCTTGTCTGTCGACTAACACGGCTTGCTTGGTGTTTTGCAGGTTTGTGTCAGTTTAGTTGATGATTTCATTTATTATTTCATCTTCTGCCATGGCTGCTTCGATCATATCCTTGAACTTACCTGTGTTTATGGGGGATAGCTCGATCATGTCTTCGATTTGTGCTTTGACGGTTTTTGATCGTTTTTGTGTAGCTTTTTCTGCTACACATTTAAACTTGTCGACAAACTTTTTAAGTTTTCCATTTGTGACGTACATCGTATCATCGTTTCTAGTCCTTATGATAGTTATTCCTCTAAACTTGGTGCCTAATAAGCTTCCACACATAGATCTTATGAGACTAAACTTGTCAATTAATTTTTTAGAGTTGGGTCCATTGCTTGGATTGACATCTAGACCCATCATGTGTTTTAAAAATGCTTTCTTTTCAATGTTTGATGCTTTAGTTTTAGGTGAATAATCTATGGGGTCGAACGAGGTATCCCAGTCAAACTCGCTTTGCTCATGTTCGTAATCACTACGTTTATTATCGTTTCCCATTAAGGAAGTTTTGATATCTCTGTCTGTTTTGGCTTTGTATTCATAGTAATCATCATGATCGAGTTTTTCATTTCAATCTCATCTCGCTTGTCTTTATCAAAATTTTTGAAATTTTCATCAAAATCCATTTGTTTTAGAAGGAAATGAAATGCGCATGTGCTTTTAAGTGTGAGTATGAGAACAGGAAGGAAACTGATTAGTGGGTCGGACGACAGAGCCAAAACGGGACAATTGAGAAAGTTTTGGATGTGTTAGGCCCGGGTTAAACGTTGCTCTTTTCATGTGTCAAACCTGACTAGCAAATTAAGTGTGACACAAGAACGACATTTGATTCAGTTTAGTTTGGCAAAATCGATTTGGAGCAACACTGAGCAGTTGGAGCGACGTGTGTGGTTACATTATGCGACATTGGAGCGATGGTGGATCAAATGTTGCTCTTTTCAAGTACCAAACTAAATGCATTATTTTGATTTATTGTCAGGTTTGCCCAAAAATTCAGGCTGATCATGCGCAGTTAAGTGATCTCTTCATGCTTGGCTGGCAATAGCATGGTATCTTGAAGTAAATCGAATGAGGAGTGCATGTCATGTTTTAGGCCAGCAAAGTATAGTTGTATTACTTGTGTTATGCCTATATGTAGTTTGTGCTCAATTCCTGACACTGAAAATTAAAAAAAAGGCTGGATTGTCGGAAAACATGTAGGTTACTGTGGCACTTGCCGTCCAGAAAACACATTGGAACGGAACAATTTTGAAAACAAAGGAGGACGCAGCAGGTAACTTTGTTCACTTCTCTGTCATGCCCATACTGAAGAAATAACAACGTGGATGAACATGCTGAACAGCATACGTGATTTATTGTTTGAATTGTATTATATGTTTAAACATTTAGTTGCAATAAGTCCATTTGTATGATTGGTATCGATCTTGTAGTATTCATGAAGAAGTAGTGTCTACACTTGATGACCATGAAAGCTCTGATGATGAACTTGATTCCAAAGTAAATTCAATGCCACCATGCAAAAGACCAAAGAAAGACAGGAAGAAAGTCGAAATGGTCTAACAGTCTGGTGGATGATATGGTTGACATTATCATCAACAATGATTATTTTAAAAAGAGAGTGGTTTTCATGAATGTCATAAATAAAAAAGTCAGATATGTATCAAAAGGTTTTGAAAGAGCTGAAAAATAGGACTGTGGCAAGAGGAGAAAACCTTCCATTCACACCAAAGCAACTGCATACCACATTCAAAGAGGCAGTTGCAGAATGCAGAAAGGCTGCCCTTACCCTAAAAACATCAACTGGTATCAAACAGTTTCAAGACAATAAAGGATACGGGTCTTGGTTTGACCAGTAATTTTGTGTGGTGAAAACATGAGATTCATGTAAACTGGAACAAGCCATTGAGCCTTGTTCAGAGCACCACGACCTAATGCAACATTAGACCCATTTTTGGAAGAAAGTGAGGGTGAAAACGTATCACAGAAAAATTTGTTCGTTCCAGTAAAGAATGCATCAAGAAAAAGAAAAAAGGATGACACACAAAAAGAAATACTAGAGATGACGAAAAAAGTTATTGAGAAAGATCCTATGAAAGAATATATTCAGTTGGCCTGCGAGGAAGCTAAAAGGTCTAAACAGCATGAAGCAAGAATGATGGAGATGATGTGTAGTCAAACGCCAACCAGTGTTTACCAGCAAATGCAATCACCATTGTCTTATGGGCTTCAGTTTCAAACACACTTTCCTCCACATGGTAATGAAAATGATTACAGTTTATTCAAAGTCTAGCATTAATTGTTTTGCTATTTATAAACAAATCTGTGTTTCACGTCAAGTAAGTTGTTATAAAAGCTCATAAACTAATTTAAAATTGTTCAGGTTACAAATTACTTCAAAGTTTTGGATTACAACAATGTATCTTGTACTTTGCCTAATTACAAATGCATTATGTTCACAAACAGCTTTTTACCTTATCTAGTTTGCAACATGTTTATTGGGAACAAAAATTTCTTTGAAAATATTTTAGACACATATAAAACCAATATAAATTTTATTTTACGACGTTTTGATGCTAACTCTTGCATCATTTTCAAGTAATTGACTGTACATGATTGCATACGATTTCTAGTTTAAACAATTTAACAGTTTTGAGTAATCATGTGAGAAAATAATTGTGTTTTAATTACTATTTAAAATTTTTTTAAAATTCTAAAAATTTTCTACAAATCATAAAGTTTTCACTTCTATAACGTGCACCTGAACCATACTTATACCAACATAATTTACAGAACAAACACTATGCATCAAAACAACATGCATCAAACTATTAAAGTATACATGAACTAATTGAAGAGTTTAGCCCGGATTGAGTCTGATTGCGTGTTCAGCGATGGGCTCATTTCTTTGATAAAGAGCATCTCATAGAGTAAGCATTCACATTTCGCATGACACTTTTTCAGAATTGAAATACAGTTTTCAATACAATCGATATTTTCATGGTGAAATTCTTTTACATGCTTTCCAATCACGGACTTCTTGTGTTCATCAATGCGATGGTGTAAGTGTCGCATGTATAACCCACATAATCTGCATCACACAGATCACGTTTGAATTTGTATACAACAAATTATTGATTAACAAGGAGTGGCTTTGATTCTGCAACCCTTACCACATTCATCACTTTCTTGCTTTGGAATACTGGTCGTGATATTAAGCCAACAAGCAGTCGTAGATTGTTCGAAAAGTTTTAAAATTTTTTAAAAATTTAGATAGTAAGTAACACGCAATTATTTGCTCATGTGATTACTCAAAACTGTTAAATTGTTTAAACTAGAAATTGTATGCAATCATGTACAGTTAATTACTTGAAAATGATGCAAAAGTTAGCATCAAAACGTCGTAAAATAAAATTTATATCGCTTTTATTTGTGTCTCAATAAATTGGGAACAGTTTTCTTTATTTCATGGTTGTATTACTTAATTCTCTCATCAGCTTGGTACTGATTTTTTTTCTGATTGCCCCAGATCTTTCTGATGAGAGGCTACTTTTTTATGACTTGATTTCATTAATATAGTATCCCTTATTGCTGTTCGATCTCTCTACTCACCGGTGACTGCATCAATATTCAAGTCAAGTTTGGCAGGCATTGTATCTCCTCATTCCAAACAAACATTATAATGAATGATACATGCCAGTGTTACCATCTTCAATTTACAGAGGTTGCCTTCACATTTCCTTAACAAGAGTTTCCATAATCCCTTTGGTTGTCCATATGCGCCTTCAACGACCATCCTTGCTTAACATAGCCTGAAACTAAAATACCTTTGGTCTTTGGTCAACATATCAGTTGAATACGGTTTCATCAGCCATGTTTCCATAAGAAATGCTGAGTCAGCAACCAGCAAAGGTGGAATAAAAACACCTTGTTCATCTTGACCATAATCTGGAAGAACTTTCCCTTCTTTGATATTTGACCATAAACATGTTGTCTGAAATATAATGGAGTCATGAGAATTTCCTGGAAAGCCACAACTCCCCCACATGAATCAGTATTTTGCATCTATGATGGATATGAGGACGATAGGATAAATATTTTTAAAATTATGATATTGTTTACATGCCTCAGCGCTTCCTGGTGGACATTTTAGACAGTTTTACGGACGTCAAGAGGACACAAGATGGCGTGTATGGCGGGAAAATATGGCATTGTCTTGCTGGCGACGTCGTCTTTGTGTGTTTCAGGATGCCAAATTCAATTTTTCATGTCCTCTTTTGAACGTGAGTTGTTGTCCTCGTTTTCTCTTCGAAAATGGTATGTACACAACAAAATTTTTTGTTTGTCATCATTTCGGTTATTTGCAACATTTTTGCTAGACTAATACCCGGTTTCTGCACATAAATGCACAATTTCAAACTTCAAATTGGCTTCTGGTAAACTACTATAAACTACAGAGTCATGTCGACCCTTATCATTCTGCCATCTTCTCAAGCGACATGTTTTTTTCTTTAATTCTTGTTATTTATTTTATTTATTTGTATTATAAAATATTTATTTTTCTACACTCTCAGGCGATTTTTATAAGGGAGTTTTTGATGACGTTTCATGTTAACTGTTAAGCTATTTTTGATTTTAAGAATTTTTTCAAAGCGTTTCATGATATCAAAATGTCTTTATCTTTTTTAGAGTCTGCAAGTTATATTCCTCCATCATTTATCGTGGAAACTAAAGGGGAAAACTACATGAAGAAGCGGTGAGCTATATACTTCACACTTTACGTAACTGTTTAATCTTTAATTTCCCTCAGAACCTCATATCAGTGATATGATAGCACTACAGTATTAGTTATTTATGACTGAATTAGTTTGCTGTAAGTAGAGCAGGTGAATGGATAATATTGCAGATCTTATGAATAATATGTATAATATACATATATTGTTTGTATTGCAGGTCTATTATGGTTTGGTCTGAGCAGAGAGATGTGACTTTTTTAAGGGAGGTTGCAGCTGAGGGGATTCTAACTAAGAAAAAGAAATAAAGAGAGAGAGGGTCAGGATGGCAAACTGTGGCCAATAACTTAAACACAGTTTTTGACACAGAGTTGACACCGAGGTCTATTAGAGATCATTATCATAGCTTATCAAAGAAGCACAAAGCGAGGTTGGCAAGAGAGATTCGAGCAACACAAGAAGGGGGGAATGACTTAACAGAGAAAGAAGAATTGCTGGAAGATCTTGTGCAAACAGAAGAGGAAACAGAGTTACGAATGGAAAAAGATAATGAGACAAGGAAGCAAGTTATTGAAATGGAGAGAGCAAAAGGATCAGAAATGCGAGAACGGGCCATGGAGTCTTTCGGAGAGTCATGGAAAAAAATAGCTGAGCAACTGGGGAAGGAGAATGATTCAAAGAAAACAAGAAGAACAATGGGCGAGTTATTTCAGTGGTTGAGTAAACGGATGGAGCTGGAATCAGATATCAAAGAAAAAGAGTGACAAGAAAAAAAAGAAGAGAGAGATTTAGAGCGTTTGCAGTTACAAGAGCAACAGGAGCAGCAACAGCAGCAGTTTGCAATGTTACAGCATCAAATGATGGCTATGATGCAATAACAACAGCAGCAAACACAAGTGATGTTTGAACTTTTCAGGAAAAATCAGGAATAATCATTACATTTCATTCAATACAAATGCTCTACATTTTGAGCAAGTTAAAATATTTTATTAAACATTCTTTTAAGAATTAAGCATTTATGAAACATTCACAAAATTAATTTTCTGAATATATGATATAATTCAATTAAATTACTTAATGTATTTAATTTCAATATAGAATAATTCAATGTATCAACCATTCTTAATGTACATATTGTATTCAATTTTTACAGTTTATAAAAAATTTCAATCAACTTGTCATTTATGTAGCTTAATTGATTAGACTGCCAAAAATATTGGTCTAGTGTAGGTGGTTGAAGATCAAATGTTTTTGAAACAATACTACCATAAAGGCAAGTGCGAGCATTCCCAAGTAATGCAGAAACTACATACATTTTACCTACTGCATTTAAGTTAACTTTCATCTGCCTCTTAAAATCTATTGAACTAAAATATTTGGTGATATTTCCAAACATCCACTCTACAGACACTCTTGCAGCACTCATGGCTTTATTGTAGGCTTGCATTTCTGGGGTAATGCCAGCAGTTGGGAAAGGTGCCTGAAGATGGACACTTAATGCGTATGCCGGGTCACCATACAAGCAAAGAGGCTGGACATTGTAATGGGCAACACGCCCTAGGTCTGTCAGCAAGCCAGATTCCTGCAGCATGGTGCTATCATGTCGTCTTCCTTCATATGGACCAGCACGATTTGCCATCAGGCTATTTGGTTTTACCGCACTCTGAAACTTGATGCCATGGACCCACTTGTGACTATTATACAGAACTCGTTGAAGGTATTTGGGTCTAGCAATCCGGCAAACAGTGCCATCCACGAAGCCAAAACAGTTTGGAAAAGGTGCACCATGGTTGTAAATGGTAGTTGCATAGGTACTCAGTTGCTCAGGGGATAAAAATGATTGATCCCAACTTTGGAGGCGATGGTGATGGTAGACATGGTCGAGCACAGTGTTGAAAATCAGACAGATGGTGCTGGGATTTTTTCTAAAGCGAGTTGCCATATCCGAGTACCTACTAGGGTAAGTCAGTCTCTTTAACAAGATACATAAGGCTTCTTTATCACCACATATGCTTCCCTGTTCACCAGCAATATTCTCTGGTATTTGCAAGTAATTAATGAGCAACTCCAAGTCACTTTTTGCGAATCTTAGCTCTGTCTGGCATTCTTCATCACTCCACGTTTCCAAGTTAAACTCGTCAAATTTCCAGTAGGGAAAACAGCTTTTGAACGACTGTAATCATACAGCAACAAGAACTCAACATCAGAGATATAATTCAAATCATAAGCAATAATTGCAGTATCTCGACCATCTTGCAAACTACGACCTGCCATCAACAAAATTAAATAAAGATTATAATGTATCACAGATATTGTTTGACAAAACCTTTTAAAATAGCAGTAATAAAATAGCACATGACAGCAATTGCAAAAGTTGACGTAAATAATTTATTTTAAATTAACACTTAAAATTAACGTTTTTTTCCAAGATGAATACAAGTTAGATCTGTGTTATGTTTTCCAATAATATTAATAGTATCTAACGTTTGAAATTGTCAATATGTTTGTTTAAATCAAACACAGAGACTTAACATCAGCGAATTTCAATTGCTCATGCTTTTTTCTCGTTTGAAGTTGAAGCACACAGTCACAGGTCTTTTGCTGGAAACGTCAAGATTTTACTGATTTTTCAACTAGGCGTGAATATCGACTTACTACAAAACTTCTCTGCACATTTATTTTGAGAAACCATCACATTTCATGAGCAGAGCTTGAGAGTACAAAACACAGAAAAACAACATCCTGTCGACGTCGCAGGAAATTTTCTAAGTATAACTAAAATGTAAACACAACGGCGTCCTCCCTCCAGTTTTCCCCAGCCATTTAACATCCTCTTGATGTCCACATCCTGTTACCTAAAACTGTCTTTTATGGGAATACGGCAGCCATCAACCACTCCCCCAACTAAATGGAAACTGCCGCAGTTCTTCCATGTCCAATATTTTGTTTTTAAAATCATCTGTGCTAACAGGCAAAGGGATGATACACACTCCTTCCTCATGCAATTCACTATAGCTTTGTTTTCTTCACCGACAAGTGTTGACACTGTAGACTGACCAAGCCCGGCCATTTCTGATATGGTATAAAAATAATTGCCATGACCAAGATGGTAAAGGCACAAACCTAGGCAACGTTCTGGTGGAACTGGCTCCTCACATAAAGTCTTCCACTCCAACTTGTGACGTATGCAAGAAAGAATGAAAGAAAATGTCGTTCTTGATACACAAAATGTTTTCTTTAGCTGTTTGTCAGAGTATGTGTTCCACACTAGAATCAACCAACAATCGTTTCTTTGCAATCTTCTGCAAGAGCGCACGCAAATTCTCGAGTTTAACAATTGCAACAAAAATGCAGCAAAAAAGAAGCTATTAAGCTTTAGGTTTCTGTATGACAGGGATACAGCCTTTCCAAAATCTAAAAGCTTTAGTTTTTTTCTATTTTCTAGAATTTTTCAAAAAAATAAGATTTCTATTCACTGGTACCATTTTGTATTTTCCTGCCCAAAAGCCCCTACTTCATGTAAGCATAGAAAATTTACTAGTTCTGCAACTCATTTGGGTTGACGTTTGATTGCGTGCCCCTCTTGCGTTGCACTTAATTTTATTTGGTTCTGTTGGGTTTGTGGCTGTTGACATTCTCTTTGATCAAAGAACAGGTGGTGGACAATTTTCGTTTTACACTTTATTCAACACACCGAATACAACAACTACTGACTTATATAAAAAGGTAATACATCTATTTACATGGATAACATCAAGCTACTATTGGTTAAATTACAATTAAGTATGACAATTAGTTTCTGTCTTTTGTTGCGCTACTAAGGCCAGTTTTAAACACCGTGCTTTTATGTGCCAAACAAAATCAAAACAATTTGTGTATGATAAGTACACCATCTAAAACCAACTAGTACGGCAATTTTAATTTTGCTCGACTCTAAAATAAAGTTCAACCAAACTTTCCGTTCCTATTGCATTTTGATTGGCGATTATTTAAGGGGTGAACTTCTCATGTGCCGCACTTATCGAATAAATTATAATATAATATGACCGTTTTTATTATTACATTCCTTCCCAGAATGCAACATTTTAGGATTTTTTCATTCAAGTTGGTGACTTTGCAATCGACATTGTCAGAAGGGTTTGCAGCGCCTGTAAACTTGTAACAAAATAGGAGTGCTTAAAATGCAGTGTGTTTATTTACAATTTGTGTTTCACCTATGAGGAAAATGAACATGTAAAAAACTGGAAAATGGGAAAAGCTGTGGGCTATTGTGAACAGTGGTTTCTTACAAACTCTAATGACAGTGATGATGACAACGGCGACACTGAAATCAAGATACCACTGACATCTGGCAGTGACCGAAAAAGATCTAGTACTGATAAAAGTGACAAGAAAGGTAGAACACTTCATGATATTATAGTCAACATTCATCCTTATATTTAATTCCTGAGACCAAATGTAAAGTGCTCAGTACATATAGATGAGTAAATTTGTTTATAAAGGTATTCCTGGACAAATGTCAGATCTATATTTCTGTATGGAGTAGCAAAAATAATCTGGTGTTACTGCATAGAATATAAAAAAGGCAGATGCTTTAATAGCCTACTGCAATGAGAGGGCAGAAACCCTGAAAATGGTATGCCCGATAGTCGATGAAATACATCATATGATTCAAAAATCGAATCATTCTGAAGAATTGAGTAGGATTTTAGAAATGGACAAAGACATTGAGAAAAAAGAAGGGGAACCAAGAAAGCTTTGCAACATGTATTGTCAGGCAAAAAAAGAAGCCGAAAAAGCCGACGACAAGCTCATGAATCCTAAAATCGAAGGGGAAGAAGAGAAAGAAGCGGCAGATTTACTCGTCGCTAAAAAGTTAGGTCTAAAGGCAATTCAATGCAAATATCTCGACGAAAGTTTCGAGTATTATGATTTGATTGTAAATAAAACCCAAGAATATCCTGTAAACGATGTTTTAAAAAGGAAAAATGTTGTAAATGCGAGAATTTTTTCCTCGCTTATTATGCTAAGCAATAAATTTTTCAAAAACGAAATTCTCGTCTCATGTAATTTTCTCAAAAAAAAAATTGTTTTACATTTTTAAAATCAAAATTCGTGCCACGTCATTGGCGTCGCTTTGATTTTAAAACAGGAAATTCATGTTACTTACAGCATTTTAAATGTAAAAAGGCTAATTTCATGGCGTTTTGATTTTTAAAAACTATTTTAAAGATGGGAAATTCATAGCATTTGGAATTTAAAAAGGCTAATTTCATGGCATTTTGATTTTTAAAAACAATATGCGACATAATTTCCGACTTCATAAAGGATAAATACGCAGACATATTCGCACCGAACCAAACACAATCACGATGGCGTTTTTCACGACCGAAAATGATCTTATTGACTGGTGCAAACGAAGAGCTCAACACAGAATTGAATTGAAACATATCATTCATCCTTGATGCACAAGTGAAACGAAATTTTTATTGGCGCGATGTTCAGGATTGCCTCGAAGCAGAACGTGCTTATTACAATGACTTGATCAACAATGAAGAACTCTTAATAACGTTCAGAAAGAAAAAGGAAAGTTTCAAGAATTACATAGCAACCATCCACGAACTTTACAAAACATTCGTGCATATATGCAACCAAATAGACATGAAACTTTTAGAAGACTGCAAACACCAATTGGACAATCTGGTTTGTGAAATATTACAATTATACATATTCAACTATCAATTCGAAAACCACACACCACATACCCCTAGGTCCTTTTCTGTGAGGCAATGTAACCAGGGTACTCAGCTGGTTTCCCCAATGGAAATCTTTTCCTGACATCTGCATAGATGCATGCCAGGCAATGGCCTTGAGTTTTCCCAACCAATACATCCACACAGCCAGCGAATGATCCATCAGTATGCAACAGCTCTCATGTACCTACATTTAAAAAATTTCTACTTTAGGTAGCTTATGACTAAAAACAACTCGCTCATATTTTTCTGCACACTGTTATACAACGCATGGCATTTTACACTAACTCATTGTCAACTTGACCACGACGCTTGTATGACCTTCCATTTTGTCTCGCAATAGTGGTTCAACGTTCTTCAACACTGTAGGATGGATCATTGCTAGGTAATCTTCATGAAGCATCACACAGTTGATTCTCTCAATGCTACCATCAAACACTAGCTGGTGTACAACAGGCCCTACCTCTTTGCAACATCGGTACTCTATGGCATCAACGAGTAGTTCTGTTCTACATAACCTACATGTGCACCTACGGAAGGTTATAAAACAATGATTAAAGAATAATGCACTTGAACCTACCAAGTTTCTTTTGCAACATTTCCTTCAAATCTCGCTTCCAACGTCCATGGATCAATGTCATCTGCGTCGTCCTCAACAGGCATTGCATTGGCCTGGTTCGGGTTTGCCAATGGGTCGTTTTCATACGGATGAACAACCGAATTTGCTACAATTTGATCATCATCACTAAAATTGTTATGCAAATTTTCACCTCTCGAGTCACAGCTATCGCTGTCAGGACTGTGCTCGCTTTCACTACTCGATAACCTCATCTTTATTCATGAAAATTACGACTAGCTCTAGTAAATATATATAGGAGCTACGCTGTTTATTCAACTTCCGTCCTTTCTATTGCATCACACGCGCATAATATTTCACGGTTGAAAATTCACGCTACCTACCCTACTTTGAGAGCAAAATTAAATGTGTTTCCATTATTAATATTTGCTGTGTAATATATGAAATGAATCAGGAAAGATAGAACTATTCGATTATGTAAAAAAATCGAAAATTTTGTTTCATAAGCACTTTAAGCATACAAAATTCATGTTTATTCAAATAAGTCTGCTGCACAAGTTGTTTTTCACTTCTTGGTCTGTTTGCTTCTGGTGATAGACCTTCATGCCTTTCTCTTTTTAGCTATTTTTCGTTTCTTGGTCTGTCTGCTTCTGCTTGCAGACCGTGATGCCTTTCTTTTTTTATTTCCACGTTTTCCACTTCCTGTTTGAGCATACATTTGAAGTCGATTGATGGCTTTATTTTTTGCAATGTTGACAGCTTCGTTCCCTTGGTTTTTTATCGCTTGTTTCAGATTTCCTCCAGAAGCAAGGTCTCCTAGCACATTAGCTCCAGCATCCAGAGCACTTTTACCTAGAGCTTTCGCGCCACTTTTAACCATTGGCATCATTGCTCATGCAACACTTCTAAAAAGACCACCGTCTCTAAAACCCATCTGGCCATGTCCAATTTGCCATCAGCTACCTCTGAAAACAGGCATCCGATGACTATGTCGCTGATCCAAGTAGTAATGCATGTATGGATTATGCATCTTCAAATAAAATAACTATGTTGCTTAAAGTGTTGTGTAATGATCACCTTGCCGCTTTCAAATGGCACAGGATCACCAGTGTCGTTCCTTAAAAGAATCTCCACGTCTTCAAATGATTTAGTTTGGACAGGTATGTATTGTATGTTGATGAAAGTTCTAGTTATGACCGCACCCGAATTTCCTTCCACGGGAATGCTTCTGAGTAATTGAGCACTCGTGTCTCCAACGATTTGCAGTTGTACATTATTGCAATAAATGTAGATTGCTGATATAGGAGACAAATATAATACATAAGGGCTTTCGTTTTTGTGATTTTTATCTCTTTTCCACCAAAACCGAGAATAATCGACATTCTCTCTGATATAGTAAATAGATATTTATTTTTTAAATGTACAGTTACTTTTCCAATTTGGGAGTTAAACAAAAGTGTGATGTTCCCTTTTGTTTTTTCTTCAGCGCTTTATTAACATTCTTAATAAGACCTTGCATTGTTTTATAGTGCCCATACTCCACAGTGGTAGTGAGAAATATGATACCATCTTCACTGTAGTATATATGACACTCTTTCTGTCTTTGAAGAGTGTACCACGTCTTTGGATATGACATGGAGCACAAACCAACTTCCCAATCGCCACTCAAATCATTAACCTTGGGCAATTTCACACGATAAGTAGTTGTTTTGTTGTCAGGAAAGACATTTTGAGATGTGTTGCTAGGAAGCGTTAGATAAAAATGTGTTCCGCTCATAATGATTGCTAGCATATGAATAAAAGATTCACAATGCAGAATTTAGTTTTTAAATCTTGTTTATTTCAGAAGCAGGTACCCACAAATTAAATTTATTTGGGTAACCTATCCATTTTACAAGGTATTGTACATTATTGCCTCTACTACGTTTCTTCAGAATTTTTTCAATCTCGTAGACGTCATCTGGTTTGATAACTTTCTGCAGTTCTTGATTGTAGAACGTCCCTTTGAGTTCCTCTCCTTCATAGTCCTTGAGTTTATATACAGGCGGGTAGCGAGGCACTTATTTGCTGACGGTGAAGATTTCTTTTGAGAAATTTGGCAAATAGCCTTTTTCAAACTGCACGCCTGGCATTTTTGCATGCAAAATCGCTAGTTCGCCATTCATCATGATCAGCGGTATTCTGCCAAAATGTTATGCAATCGATTGTTTTTTCAAAATGGCGGCCATTCGAGATGCAAATTTTAAAGTTTTGGAAGTGCTTA
>JAOBYK010995312.1:0-19305 GCA_025434845.1 Phenganax subtilis | reverse complement strand
GTTGGTGGCGAAGTGGATTGTATACTTACTTTCTAGCGAGTGAAGACGCAGGTCGTTTTGGAACCAAAGGCTTGTCTAGCTCCAGTTTCATTGTGATGAATGTTCTTGATTCAACGTATTGCTGGAAATAGACGAATTAACGAGAGGCGTGCAATTACTCTGCTATAGAACGAGACTAATAGAAAATTCATCGAATTGTTGTTTCTGTACTTCACCTGGCCCTCGGCATCAGTAACTTCGCCTTCAGAAGTGGCCTCTCCTTTTAGTGTTGACATAGAGGGCTATTTTGAAAGATTTGAGATGTTCAACATTGTATACGCCATATGTGGCCATACTTTATACCAATGAATGTTCTAACCCGTACGATACTATGCTAAACTATGGACAGTCGAACCCCTTATTTGTGGACACCTTTTTAATACAGACACCCCTGTACTGTAGAGAACTCCTTATTGTGGATACCTCTCCAATGAGGACATCTCTCTAGTGTGGACACCTATTTCACGTGGACATCTCTCCAATTAGGGAATTTCTCCAATGCGAACACCTTACTAATGTGGACACCACCTCTCTAATGAGGACACGTTTCTACGGTGTGGATACTTCTCCAATGAGGACACCTATCTCGTGTGGACATCTCGCTAATACGCACACCTTTCTAATGCGGATACCTCTCCACGGTGTGAACATCTCTCTCTAGTTTGGACATCTCCAGCACAGGCACTACTTTTATGTGGTTACCTCTTTAATACGGACACCTCTCTAATGAGGACACCTTTCTAATATGAATACCCCTCCAGGGGCGCTGGAAGCAAAGTTCAGGGGCAGCTGTCTAGAAAGGGCACCTTTTTCTACGTATCATTCATTTCGGATGGCAATGTTTGTTTAGAAATGTAGACATGTAAGAATAACAATACAAAATGGATACATACTGTAAATGTGTATCGTGTTTACACGTGATCGGACTTAAATCAGGAGACATCGGATCATTTGTCTCAGGTCTGGGACAGACATTCATTTGTTCAAAGTGTGAAAGACAGTGAAAGGGGCAACTACTTGCCCCCGTCCTGCCCCCGCACTACCTGGGCAATGGGGTCAGCTGCCCCCTCTGCCCCCGTGGTTCCGGCACCCTTGTACCCCTCTAAAGTGGATACCTCCCTAGTACAGACACTGCTATCCGTTATATACCACCATTCCAAACTAACCTTAGTCTTGGTATCTTTCGCAGCAGTTTTACTGGCTGCTACTTTTGCAGGAGCCGATGGCGTCAAATTCCTATTTGCATTACTCGCAATTTGAACTGCTTCGTCCACTAAGTTTCCTTTTCTCTTTGTCCTCTCCAAAACTTCGCTCTCAATATAAGGTCTAACAAGGTATGCCCCCTGGATTTTCTTTATGCCGGGGTAAAGTAGTGGGGCCATGTTGACGTATGCCACGCCATGGAACGTAATATTATGTTCCTCATCGTGAGATTGTTGCTTGCCTTTGCCTTTCGTCACGGTCGGCATCGCGTGCTTCATGATTTCAACAGGCCAGACTCGGTTGTGTGCGATTTTTTCAAGTAAACTAATAATACAGAAGTATGTTGATATGGTTTATACAAGAAAAGGAAAAACATAGGTGTTCAACTGAGTATAAGATGTTGTGGCTGAAAATATTCTAGCAGAATGGATATATAGTTGGAAACTTTTAAAAGAGTTTGGGAAAAGCTTTAGGATTATATGTGAAGATCTCACACAGACGGATATGATAGAATGGATAATTGATGATGGAACTCTAGCACACCATGTTATTAGAACTTCTCAATACTTTTATCAAAAAATCTACTCATTCAGGCACACTAGAGGACTATGAAATTCGCTAATTTTGCAATAGCTCAGGCAGTATACCTTTGCGCAGCTTCTGAAGAAAGGAAACATCGTCTTTCCGAGTTCCACGTTACGCGAGGTTTTTCATTCATAGCGTAACGTCTGAAGTTTAAATCCTACATTCAAAGCAAGCCACAATACGATGAAAACTGCACTTCAGACATGGTGCTCTTTTCGTGGAAGAAAAAACATCTCATCGCATAAAACAACGTTTTAATCATGGTGGCTAGTTTCCGTATAGTTCTGAAAAGCACTGTTCAACTATTTTGTAGCAATTCTAAACTTTAGACAACCTAATTAAGTTTAGTATTATCACAAAATATTTTGAACTGTTCTTTCAAGAACAACAGAAAACAGTCACAGTGGTCATAGAGCATTGTTTTACGCGATATTTAAGTTCTCCACCAACGACAAATAACTTTTTTCTATTACTAAAAAACGTACTTCTAGATCTTGCAAATCACCATGTTCCTCCTCGGTGAATCCGTCACGAACGTGACTATGAAAGGAAGAATATTACACGTTCTCGAAAAATCGAAGAAAGACAAATGGCGTTATGTTCAATGGTTGTCTTTCCATGGTCTTTCTGTGCCTGGTTTCCACGTGATCGTAACTGTCGTATATGAAGAATCACGTTATCTCTCAACGGCCAAAATAGTCTATCCCAAGCAACTGTTCTATTTCGGGTGTTTAGAAAGATCGTGACTGTATCTTTACGACAATTACGACAATAAAGAAACCCGGCATACTCGATTGTTTCGGGCAAAAAATTAGTGCAGTCAACTTGTAGCCAACCTTTCGTGGATAAGCAAGTCCAAACCAGAAGATGCCGGTCCAAGGCTCCATTTTCGTCTATGACTAGCTTCCTTTAAATTGGAGCACAACAATTATGATGCGGTGAAATCTAAGAACGTCGTGGTTGAGAGCTTTTCAGCGTCTAACAGACTCATGGAGTTACGCCTCTCAGTTCTCTACTGTACTTTGTCTCAAGCCATATGATTTTATTCTAGGTAGGAAGACTGAAGCATCCTGAAAACAAACCTTTTCTCCTTGTATTCTAAGCAGACCATTTGGTATAACAATCGTGTTCTCTTTCTACAAGATTGATATCAAAATACGTTTTATCATTGCAACCCAATCCTTCTGAATTTGTAGTAATATACTGTATGGTATCTACTGATCAATGATGTCGGATATCGATTATGTGTGTTATACCTGTGACGTAATAGGCACTGGTAAGCTGACAGTATGAGTGAATGATTGACCTCCGCTCTGCCAGGAGTCTGGTACTGAATATGCACTATTGATGTGCACTGTTAATAAGTTGCTGAAATGATAGCGCTCAAATGTAAATGACAGTACTACTTGTAATCGGTAGGCATTACTGTTGTGCTACTCACGCTACTATATGCTTTACTAAGCTATGCAGACAAGGGATTAGTTGAAACGACTGAGTGCTACGCGGAATAGGAACGAACCAAGCAACCTACATACCTCCCGTCAAGCTCGTGTGGTACTAGCAAAGGTTGATTCACAGAAACCGTCACTTCTACTTCAGGCTAAAGAATTCGCAATGAACACGGTAGTATGGTTAAAATGGCGACTTTCACCAACTCTGCCTGTTTTTAGCTACTGGACGAGCAAGACAGAAATCCCAGAGAGAAAACTCGCAAAAAGAGTAGAACTGTACAATTGAAATCCTTTACCTGCTCAATTTCTGTGCCCAATGAATCAGTAAATGTTGTGTTTATTTGTGATGTGAGAGGTTGCGTTATCGTAAACTCTTTGGTAGACCCTGAAAGGAAAGAAATTAAAACAGGCTGTATCAAACAATGTTTCAGAGACTTTTTACGGTTGGATTGTTGCAATGAAGAGAAGAAAGACGACGTACCTTTTAAAAGTGGAAGCAAATCTACGCAGCATTGTCCAAGAATATTGGTTTTCTCTTCTTTGGACTTTTTGTCTTTTGGTAAAACTTCAGCAATTATCACTTAAGAGAGAACGATGATAAATCACCAAATTTCCGCTAGCTTGGTTTAATGTACGACAGAACAAAATGTGAAGTACAACAAAACGTAAAGTGAACAAAAGTTGGGGAGACAATGACTTTTTAAAATCACAACTTTTCTGGCAGAAAAAAGCTCATTAAAGTTCTTTTTTTTCCAAACTATTAAAACTGTAAGCATTACAATGTATGGCTACTTTGTGATCTTGAAAAGGGAATAGTTCTCTGTTGCCCTTTCCAAAAAAGGTGCTAGTAAACATGTATGCACCTGACGACTTTATTTAACATGTCCGACTCAGCTGATTTGAGTTATGAGGAGGAGATTTGTGCATCTCAATGAGTTATTGTGTGAGATTGATTGCAGTACAAACTGCAAAATAACCGTTTTCAAGATACTCGTACCAGCTCCTACCTACGATAGGTTTGTGACAAATGCCATCAAACGAGTTTGGATCATCAAACGAACATTCAAACGATGTTGTAAAGTTGTAGTCGGCAATTCTTGTATCTCTGGTTGTCTCGATTCTTTTTGATTCTCCGAGCGGTGTCTGACCATACTCAACTTTAACAAACGACGAGAACGTCTCGCTTTTGGTTCCTCGCTGTACCGACCAAAGAAAGCATATATGGATTTCATTTTTTAACAAAAACGCATGATCGCATTATGTTGAAGTGAATTGCTCTAGCAAAAAAGCAGCAAGCCCACGGATTCATTCACTTTTCGAAAACTTATGTACCTACGCTTCTGTAGAATTATGTTTACAACAATGGCATGATTCATTGCTTACTAGTTATTACTTATTTCAAGTATATTAACTGCATTAGTACATGTATTCATTCCAATTAAAAGAACGATAACTCAGCATAATAAGCCAGTAATATGTTTAAAAAGGTTTTCTTGTATGTCGTCGGTCGTCCCTCACTACAAGTTTTACAGCCCGTTTCTACAAATTTCGCGATTCTTACCAAATTAGTACATTTTTTTATTAGCACTTTAACACTTTCTGGAGCCCGTGAAGGTTTTTTATCGTTGTCATCTGACATTCTTGTTTCGTAGATAGCTCGAAAACAATTTTCACAATTTTTAAACTTTTTTTTCCGCCATCTTTGATTACAAGTGGTTGCTAGGTAACTCTATTCATGTTTAAATATGTTGGGGCGAGCTGTGTCGACAATTGTCTCCGAAAAAAATATCTGGATATATTTCGTGACGACACGCAGTGAAAACTTTTCCCGCCCAAAAAGCACCAAAGTCGCGTGGAATATGACAGCAAGTTCAACTTTAAACGTTTGCCTTCTTTCAACCTTGAAAAACGTAAGTTAGACATTTAAATACTTCTTTTTGACAAACTTAGAGTGAAGTTAGAATAGTTGTTTCGTGAAATATTGCTTTCCTTTTATGAATTTGTAATTAGTGTCATTTGAAATTTTGAATATTTAAAATTGCCGACATTTTTGCGAAATATGAATTGTGACGTCTTGTTGTGTGCGTTTTTCCGGGACAAAACACGGTTTTCTTTCGCTCCTCTCGTCTTTTTAAACTGATTGAGTTCATGTTTCATGGTATTTTTGTTAACTCTCAGTTTTAAAATGGGCATACTTGAAAAAATAAGCGAAATTGAGCGGGAAATTGCCCGTACTCAAAAGAACAAAGCTACTGAATATCATTTGGGCACTTTGAAAGCGAAATTGGCTAAATACAGAGCACAATTGTTGGAGCCTACATCCAAATCATCAAAACCTGGTGAAGGTTTTGATGTTATGAAATCAGGTGATGCCAGAGTAGCACTTATCGGTTTCCCTTCAGTGGGAAAGTCCACGCTCTTGAATAAAGTCACAACAACTGAAAGTGAATCTGCTTCGTATGAGTTCACCACCCTCACTTGTATTCCTGGGGTAATTGAGCACCGTGGAGCTAATATCCAATTGCTAGATTTGCCAGGTATTATTGAAGGTGCATCACAAGGCAAGGGCCGGGGTCGCCAAGTCATCGCAGTCGCACGGACAGCAGACATGATTATCATGATGCTAGATGCAACCAAGGGTGATGTCCAGAAAGTTTTGCTTGAAAAGGAACTTGAAACATGCGCTATACGACTGAACTGTAAACGACCTAATATCTATTTTAAGCAGAAAAAAGGGGGTGGCATTGCATTCAATGCAACTTGTACCTTGACTCGTATTAATGAGAAGGTAGTACAGACCATCCTTCATGAGTACAAAATCTTCAACGCTGAAGTCTTGTTTCGAGAGGATTGTGGAATTGATGAGCTCATTGATGTCATTGTTGGCAACCGAGTGTACCTTCCTTGTTTATATGTCTATAATAAAATCGATTGCATATCTTTAGAAGAAGTCGATCGTATTGCTCATCTCGAGCACACTGTGGTCCTCAGCTGTGGCTTAAACCTTAATCTTGATTACCTTCTTGATAAGGTTTGGGAGTATCTTGCTTTGCTTCGAATCTATACAAAGAAGAAGAGTTGCCCTCCAGATTTTGAGGATTGTTTAATTCTTCGACAAGGCGCAACAGTTGAACATGTATGTCATACCATACATCGAAGCATCGTTGATGCTTTCAAGTATGCATTAGTCTGGGGTACAAGCACAAAGTATAGCCCGCAGCGTGTTGGTATAAATCATGTTATGAATGATGAAGATGTTATACAAATTATGAAGAAATGAAATTCAAAGCATGTGGTTACTATTTTGTTGAGGATTGAATGTTAAGAAGAGAAACAGATGTTGAGGTTAAAATTGCATTTGAATAAATTGTTTTTATGTAATTTTAGTTTGTGCAGAATTTTTTGTGTATGTTGCCTTTTCATATTGTATCTCTCTGATCATGTCACATCTTTGAGTTTATTGTATGACAAATGAAGTATTAGAAAGGTATATTAAGAGTTTTGATTGAATGATTAAGGATCAATGAACTTTCAAAGTAGTAAAACGTTTGGTATTGGAAAAAGTACCATTAAAACTGTTGGATGATACTTGACTGCATGATATAAGTAGGGACACTGTCACAAGTGGTCGACAAAAAGTAAAAAAGCATGAAAAAAATATTGCTGTTAATAAACAAGATAAACTTTTATTTCAAATCTATATAACTTTTGCATTCTAAAATACATTAAAATATAATATATCTTTGTATATTAATCTTTGTTAAATGTCAACTTCGCTTTTTTACAGTTCAGCCGTATTTATAGATCAAAATTGACCCGATTCTGTTCAACAAGTCCATGAATTTTGCTCACTAATTTATAAAAAATATTATGAAACACTGATATAATAAATACTCCATACATTTTACAGCGTTTAAGTGTATATCAAAATAGATGTAGCCTTTACAATTTTTATAATTAAGTTGCTTGAAAGATTCTTCAATATTATTTTCTTCATATTTATGCTTTTGTAAACTAGAAGATAATGTTCATGATTAAGCATTGCCTAATGGTGCAAACGTTTTAGAAAAGTTTGTAAATTATATACGTCAGAGTCAAGGAGGGAAGAGCAGAGACGTGTTATAGCCTGCCAATTCTTTGTCCACATTGGCCACAGAAGTTATTGCCTTGTACGAGCTTTCGCCCGCAATTTGTGCAAAACTTGTGACGTTGATCCTCTTCGTTTTCGCTGTCATCGCTTTTTGGGCTTGCTGTGTCTCGTAGCGCCAGTGGTAAAGGACTAGGATCAACTGGGTAAACACGTGACGTGAGCTGAATATTAGGTACAATACGATCTCCGTTCCTGGGAGTTAAATAGAAAGTTGTACGAGGCAAATCAGGTCTTCTCGCAGCATCAGAGTCTTCAGATCTCGTGGTTTCTGGAGGACGGAATGCTGATAACATGCTCTCCCGTCGTTCATCTGCGAGGATATTCATTGGGGGAGGGGCTGGTAACATTGGCACTGGATATGTGTTTTGATTGTCTAATATAAACTCAATAGCTTGCACCACATTACCACCGCAACCACGATATATCTTCTCAAGAACCGTACGATTATGAGTTGGAAATGATTTACAAAGCACTGTCATCGGATCTGGTCGAAGGCGTTTGTTAGGCGAGTTTACGCCGTTTGCTTCCGACATTCTAGCGAGGCTCGTTGGACTGACGCACACTCCCGAATCTTCGCTTCGCGGTCGTTTGCTGTTCGGTGACGTGCATAAGCGGTTTCGAACTCGTTCCAAGTAGCTGTGTTCTAGTTCGTCCGTATCAGGCTTTTCTTGTTTTATCACGGTCCCGCTCGGGGGGCTGGGCAGAGCTTCTGCATAAGTCTGGTCGCATTTGTCATCAGAAGATGTCGGCTCTTCACATTCGGGCGATTCTACAAAAAGAAAGAGAAGGGATTTGTTAAAATTCGATCGTGGAAACTTTGAAATGTGCTGGAATGCACGGTTATTGACTTAACGATCAGTTCATTGTCTTGTCATGTCTGGAAACCTTGACGACCTAGGGCCAGTTGTACGAAGACCGTTTGACTTCAATCGTGGACAAGCCAAGATTTAAAAACACTTCTTACTTTTTTGTCTAGTAAATCTTTTAAATTGAACGTTATGTGTCGAAACTGTAATTAGGTTCACAAGTAGCTACTGTATTTAGTTAAAAACTTTCAGTTTGGTTGTGCGAGGATAACTGAGTTCTATTTTGAGCTTATCACGCTTCGCACAACCGACCCCTAAACACCTACGAAGATGAAGTTTCTGTATAAGAAGAAGAGATAATGCAATTCATGTTTGCATATTACTCAAGTTGTACTTACCATTCGTCGCACTGTTTCCTAATGCTGTAGACGGAGGGACGATGTATGAATGCCTCTGTAAAACTGTTTGTCTCTCGTACTCCTGATTTTCCATTCGATACCCCACTTCACCCGAGCTTTTCCTCGCTTGATCTTTTCGCTGTTGACGCAGTTGGGCCACACGTGCCGCAGTGATTCGTTGTCGCTCGGCTACTAGTAAACATTTCGAGCACGTGCAGTCTTTCCATTTGCAGTAAGGTTTGTGGCCTTTGAGCCACGCCACAGCACCGTGGTTACGACATCGGGCGCACTTCGGAGTTCGATGATATGCCGGGTCGCTAGGCGACGGTGGACCGCTGTCGTCATTTTCATTTGTCTCATTGTTCATGCTAGACAAAAAAAAACCGATTGTAATATATATTATATACTAGAAATAAGTGGGAGAATTGAGTTAAAAATGTCACGTATTTCGTATGCTGAACTAAATGCCATAAACTTTGATTGTGGGTTGGACTCACGAAAAGTCTGAACGTTTCATATACGTTTATTAATTAAGCTACAATCAAAACAGTTCCTAGCTCTAGGCTATAATTATATCTAAGCCATGTTTACTCAGAGAAATTTATAACTATACTTCGTGTTTTCCCCCAGTACGAAAATGACTTGGTTATAGATGAAAACTCAGTAAACTGTCGACTTGTATGCTCTCGTATTTTTCTATTCAGAGAGCCTCTTTTCATTTGAAGTGTTTTTGTTTTTAATGATAGTTGGAATTTTCAGGAAAATTATTTACGTAAAAACTACGCAAACCAGTTTTCCTGACGCTTCCTTTATCCACACTTTGTTAATGCAATATTTGGCCAAAAGAATCGATTTTAATTTGAAAATACATTTTTCACCGTTATTATAGATAAGATAACAGAGATATTTCTAGCAGTTTCTGGTAATTTTTCACAGTGTATCAAATCTAGAAGGCTGTTTTGTGGTTGTTTCGAATGCAACAATGAAAAAAATGTTCCAGTGGTTTCTGCCTCATTGTAAAAAAAAAATTTCCCCGTAGAGTTGTTAGCATGATGTATTGTAAAAATATGATGCCTAAATTTGTTTTTGCATTTGAAAATACTTAACGTTAAAATATAACTTTTTTCACAAGCTAGACTAGTATTTCAGAGTAACTGTTCTTCAAGATTAAGTGATATGTCTTGAGGGGGGTCTTTTCGCATCGTTCCTCGTGTTGACCCTTTTAAACTGCCACGTAGTTCGTGGTATAGGCGTTCCGCACAGTTGTGGTTAATAGAAACATCTAGCTTATTTTCTCAGGCAGATCTATTGTAATGCCAGCTGTGAAGGTGCACTAAAGCACATTTAATCAGCTTGCAATAAGACTATACGTTGCTAATCTTTGAATTGCCACCAGGATTTGATGGAAATTAAGAAAAAAATCCTCCTATAATGAAATACAGTATGGGATCTTTTGACATTTTACATTGAATTCATTTGACTTGATTTGGACGCTTTCACTGAACATATATTTATACAAGCAAGTGCAGAGTGTTACTAATTGATACAAGCGATTGCATAATTTTCTTTCGAATTTGAAGCATAACATATGCATAGTGTAAGTCGAGAAAGACCCACCTTTTCAGTAGCAATCATGTATTTATATAACGTCGTAACAATAATAGAATTGAATTTGTACTTATCGCAGCAATGCATGGAGTTCTTTCTCGTTTTCCATGAGAAAATATTGGTCAGTGACTATACGACATACTATATAAGGATATCCAAACTACGTATCCTTCTCGTGCACTTCAGAGGGTTACGCTCGGTTAAACTATTTTCCTTGAAAATTGAATATTTTACTTTTCCTGTGGGAGAATTAGATACTTTACAGAAATCTCTTACTGTGCCAAATTTGTTCGTTCGCACGATTTGACTTCCAATTTCGACACAGTCACACGTGAGTATCGTGTGACTTCTACCTCGAGTGTACAATACACGTTTTTCCGGGTACACTAGTTTTGTCGTCATGTGGCAGTGATGGTTACAACAGATAGTGGTCATTATGAAGTTACGATGAAAAGATCATGTTTAAGCACTCTATTCATTATACATCAGTTGTCATCGCATAACACGGTAGAATCTGGGTGTGTTTCAAACAGCGACTGGCGGCCACTTTTATACTCTTATAAGCGCAAACTAGTCCAAAGTAATTTTGCTTGTTTACTTATATTTTACCACGTTCAAGACTATACCACTACATGTATGAATGTCGTGATTTTCTCATAACTGCCAATTGAGCACTTTAATTATACTGTCGTCCGATGGTAGAATTTTGCGAAAAGAATATGATCTTTGATCTATGAACTGACTGCATAGACAGTTCACAGCCTCTAGGCATCTCGTTAAAATACTGCTGAGACCTTTGTCGTAATCATCTAGATTTTATTGTTGATATGTCATGGCTATATGAAACTATTACTCGACTAGAAACATCTCTACAGTATTATTATTCGGTCCGTTACACGAAAGAAATCGCGGGTTTTTTGTTAATCATACCATCAATATATGCAGATGCACGTGCTTGTTGCACAATTTTTGCAATATCTCATGTTGTTGGTATAGTATAGGGAAGCAATTCAGAGGTTACGTATTCAAGAAAAGGGATGTACTTTTTTCTATAAACAATTGTTTATTTGTACTATACGCAGGAAATGGTGAATGAAAGTTCACGCAAGTGTCATACATGCGTGCATGGCGACTCGTTTGAAATACTTTATATAATAGATTGTACATTTCGAAATATCAACGGAACATTTTTTTCTCACAATTTAATGACAAATGTGCGTGGATGTATAAGATACATTACATGCACAAATATGTTTCACTGCTTCACATTGTACACAAAAGTAACCCAAACGAGTAACGCAACTTCATACTTAAAAAATACTGTAAAATTTCGTTTAATTTTGGTGGCTTAGCTAGTAGTAAAATTTAAAAAAACTGAAATCGACATTTCTTAGTCATCTACAGTAGACGGCAGACTTATGCTGTACGTACTTTACGTTTTATGTAGCTGGTAAGCATATATTGCATACTAGCTACTGCGCAAAGACCAAGACAAATATTTCGAAAAATCAAAATTTCAACACTTTTCTTTAATTAATTTCCTCATTTTCATACCTTGCTATTCCTGTTGATGTAGCCTCCTCAATCATAGCTATTCACTTTTGAAGTTTCTCAAAATGATCAAACGGTTGTGTATGGCCTTTCTTGCTCAATATTATACTTATATATTAGGTAACCTTTGGATTATTGACACTTTGTTTGAACTCACTTTCTGAACTTTGCTCTCCTAGTATGGCAAATTGGTATGGAGATTTTCCCACTTAAACCCAACGCTTCCCAATGTTGAATGATAATGACTAATATCGCCCAAATTCACCTTATATAGAATGGCATTACCCATTATGATTGGCCTACCGCACCAAATCAACTGGAACCCGGAACAATCTAGACGAGGACTCACTTGATGTCGTTGAATAAATTAAGGTCAGCAGTATTGTAATTGTACATATTTTGTAATCACAACGTCATCAAACTATGTGCATTCGTCATCCTTGCCACAAATTGCTTTCAATCACAATATTTGTAATGTAATGGTATACGCCCATGTAATGCTTATTTCTATCGGTATTTCGTAACGACACCTCATTTGCACCAAATATGATCGCATGCAACAAGTATTAATTTCGATATTTTCTCGAAACATGGCGAATCGTGATTTAAAAACTCCTCCAAGTCCCAACTATTTCTATCATATATATATCACAAAAATATGAAATTTTGACTGTAGTTTTAGCAAAGCCTTTAGCACAGAGCATTTTTCATGTTACAACTAATTATTGTAGCTATTCTATATATCACGAATACGAAGGTATCTATAAAGTAACGTGAACAGCTATACAATCCTACATATCCATGGTCAAAATAGTGATCAATAAGTCAAGGAACAATTGTTATTAGTATAGCTGCGGACTGTTTTCTGACAAAGCAAATTTTCTTTCAAAACATATGAATTATTGATTCTCTCAACGCAATTGCGAAATACAAAAAGAAAATTGCGAACTCATTGGCAGCTGTTTCTGTGCAGCAAAATATTTATGAAGTAAATTCGGCTCTACTACAAAATATTACTAAACTTACTGTAGTCGAGGTGCCACTGTAGTCATGGAATGCGTTTCCTATTTTCTATTTTCAAGAATTACCATAGCTATGAATATCCGAGATATTATAAAGAGCTAATGGTAATGCTTGTCTTTTCACACAAGCCATTAATCACGAAGTTATCTGTTGTACATAGGAGTGGAGTTTGTTGTATATCCTCGTTCATTGTTACACGTTATGCTAATCATACAAAATAGTATGTCATATTACCCTATATAGTATTTAAACTTTTAGCCGAGACTTAATTCTTCATGCTTTGAAGATGTACTTTTCCTAATGACGTAAGTCGTATTATACTCGGCATAAACGTGTCTTAAAATGTAATCATAATGGATTGCAAGCATTCTTTGTTTGCCTCACGCCTCGGTTTGCCCACATAGCAATATTTTGTTAAACAAAAGCTCTTCCCAATGCCACCTTCGTTGAACCTAATTCTCAACTTAATTATATATTGGCTGGGTAGTTGCTACACGTAATCCATAACCGCTTTAGTTTTCTTTTATCGTTTTCGATTTTTGAATGAAATTCGTCAATGTCTGGTCAGGTGAAGTGGGGGTGTGGATCTCTTTCGTATTCTATTGAATTGTAAAAGGTTAGCGTGACCGCGAATAAGTGCGTGGTGTAACAAGTGGACTTGTATTGTACTCTATGTAATAGTCTTGACGCTTCGCTCTGTATTGTGCTTGCAGTAGCTGCATGCGTCATATTCACGCGTAAAATGCACTGTTGTAAAATATGTATATATGAATTTTATATGAGCTAAGGTTTCACAACTCGCCCAGAAAATTTTCATTTCTGTACTTTGCTTCGAGGTTTCATTTTGTTTATTATATGTATAGTCATAAAGTAGATGGTTTATTCTTGCAACATTTTCTATTGATAACTGTAGGCTAACTTCTTTTACGTTGCATGATATGAACATTTTTGTCGTACTGATCCGCACCTTAGCAAATTGACTCAATGCCCCATGGTCGTAACAAAAGTTTGTTCAGTTAAAGCCGAATTATTTTGTTCAGTTGAAGCCGAATTATTTTTTTTTGGTGACTTGCGTAACTGTAGGCTCATAAAGTGTCTCACCGTGCAATCTAGCACTAATATAAGTTTCATTGGCCGAAGTACTAGATTCCGTCAAAAAATAAGTCAAATATTTTGCAATGTGCCACCATATAATTTTATATAGTAACTATTCAGCTTTATTTTAGGAATTCCTTTGTATATTTAAAATACATTGTACAATTGTGGGAATATTTTCATGTGGGTAAAAAAATGATGAACGCCTAACGACAATGTAATGCGTCACCACGCAAAAAGTTTAAGTTGTACCATTCACGTTTGTGCTGTGTGAGTTCACAAAAACGTTTTTGAGTTGCAGAGTTCTATTTTAGAAACTGTATGCCCACGCTCACAGTGTTATTATTGTAGCGTATAGAAACATTGTGTTCGTGGCTCTTTGTGGCTGCCTAAGAATAGCTAGTGAGTGAATGATCGAATTCAAGTAAAGCGAAACGTTAAAAATATTAGGGAGTTTTCGTTTCACGTTTACGGCAAACCGCTAACCTCAAACGGCACACTTCAGAATGCATTTGACGTTAGGTTTTACAGCCATACGTGTTCTAAGTAAGTAATTCATGGTAAGTAATTCATCAAGTTTTTATCTTTCGAAAACTACAACAGTTGTCTCGCAAATACGACTTGAAGTGTGCCGTTTGAGGTTAGCTGTTTGCCGTAAACGTGAAACTAAAACTCCCTATTAGAGAGCTTAAGCTTCGCGCTCAATGGCAAACGTCAGACGCCAGGTGAAAAAAAAATTGCCAATATAAAGACAGTAAGGCAAGGATAATTAGTTGTGTTAGGACAGGATGTTAAAATAAATCTGTTTGACATAAAATAGAGAACCCAAGCAGATGGGAAACGAAGAAACTTTGGCAAGGAAAAACCACTCTGCCGTTTGCCGTAGCGTTTAAACGTGAAGCTTAAACCCCCTATTGTGTCTAACTTGCGGTCAAAAAATTCGTATTCATCATGACTAATCCTTTTTAAAATCTATACAATATATTAAGCGTGACGAAGTCACATGATTAGTACACGTGGAATAAGTTTTTGAAGCTTCCAAAAAGTTCATGAAAAATTTTCGTTGGCATGTGCACCGTAATCTACATTAATTGCATATAAAAGTTTATAAAACTCTAGTTAGAATTTTCGCTTCATTACTGAAAAATACCACCTATTAACAGATATAATTCTTCATGTGCTACTCTTCAGTAATTCATTTTGATAATGTATCGACTACCAGGTACAATTGTAGCTACTTCGATGTAAAATAAGAACTCGAATCATTGCTAAAGCACTAACTTATAAAGAAAGAAATTTTTATAACGTAGATTTGATTGAGTATGCTAATAATTAGTTATAGTTCACTTACTTGCTGAACATACCAATTTCATCGCTGCGTAGCAATACACAAGTGTCTGCCTATGCTGTATAGATTATATACTTTCACGCTGTCTTATTATAGCTTCACATATGTAAGTGCTGACTATGCAAAACAACGCCGAAAAGTGCGATGCCGTGTCGCGCGTTGCGTGGGATGTCGCGAATTAATTGCTGATACGCGGGGCAGTGCACAAAGTGGTCTTTGTTACCTGCTATGCTAAAAGCGAATTATATGAGCTAAAAGTAATTTAGTTATATTTTAATCATAATACGGTTATATGAACTAGATTTGGTTCGAACAAGGTTATTGGGTCAAGAACAAAGAAAGTGTATTTCGTAACATGAAGATAACACAAAAATCTGTGATTAGTTAAACTTGGTTATATCTCAATGTTACATACTAGCATTGGTTAACATTAAGATTAGAGATTAGTAATAATGCCAGGAAAACAAAAATTGTATTTTTGGCTGTGAGGTAATGACACACAGTCAGCAATTCCTAATGACAAAAATGTCGTCGTGCTGCGCTGAGGCTAAAAATGGTCATTTACGTTTTCAATCAATTACTTAGAATTACGAGTGAAAGTACTATGTAAGCACAGTTCAACGAAACTAGAGAACTGAAATGGTCCATCAAGCAAAATATTCAATATAGCAATTGAAAATTGTCTGATTAAAACTAACACCTTGGACTTTCAACCCTCAAATTTTAATCACGCAAAGCATCATGGGACATTGATTTCTTCGAATATGACAAGAGTATCATTATCTGCGTTAGTAAACTTACTTGTCAATTTGACCACAATTGGCTGCCCTACGCACTGACAGAAAGAAAGCCTATTATTGATCACAGTCCTAAATTAAGTCGTGCATTGACTGCCATTTCTATAGAATACGTACATTGTGCTATATAGGTTATTGATTTCCTATAAGTCGAGTCGTTGAAAACTCACATAAGGAAGGGCTCGATTCTTCTCTCTTTCCTTCGTTCACTTCACCCCTGACCCCTTCGATTCAATACGAGAGCTTTCTTGAGTCGACTTACAGTCTTGTAGCAAGTCAACGTGTAATTTGTTGCCACGCATGCATACGGTCGCGACTTTAGGACATCATAATAAGTCGATACACAGTGGGTTTGGTGAATTTCTTGTTTGCTTCCATGTTGCTAAGTTCCTGCGAATTCCATTGTTGTAAACTATTTGTTCACACATGCAATAAGAACGTATCAAGAATATCTTGAAAATTAATGTCTCGTATATGATTCTCGAACATTTGCCCCACATTGTTCGACCCACGTTAAAATTGTATATACTATTGTAATACGTCCAATGTCTTCTGTTTTATCTCTATAATTATATCCCCACGTTTTCACTTATTCGCTGGTTTCACTTCTCTTGAAATTGCTTTGATTAAGTTAGCCTAGACATGGTTTGGTTCGCCCACATGAAAACGGGTGATATTTCATAGTTTTGACATTGAGGAATATTGTTGACGTTGTGAAATTAAGAACAAATTTTTGCGATACTAAAGCCTCTAAGTCAATACTTCCGTAGACTCTTACCTTTGTATAGAAATCACTTCATACTGATGAATTTAAAATTACTTTAGTCTTAACTTATAGCTTAGCATTATTAAATGCCAGTGCAGATATGGACTGGAACAGGACTAAGCATTTTTGTGCTTCATGCATTATGCACGATTATGTTATATTTTCTCTGTTTCTATGTTTCCTTGTAAAAATGAATGTGTCTAAAAAAATTTATGCTTTTTTTTTCATTCCCAAATGTCTATAAGTTTCAAGTTTCAGCTGAAAGAGCTGTCAAAGAAGGTCAGACGTATGGTATACAGAGAAAGAGATTAGGAACATAATTGCTTCTATGTCCACAACAACGTCCCTTGCATATGTGAGGGGAAATTACTCCCATTTTATATAAATGAGTAAGTCTGTCTTCTACGTTTTGCACTTCTTGTTGTACATGAAAATGTATAGGTTTTTGCGAAGTAGTTAATGCATGCTACTGGAATGCAAGAGGAATTGTTTTTGCATGAAAACGGTTAAATTTATGTAAAACAACTTCCCTTCTAAGTGGAGAACTTTTTAGTTCCATCCATAAATTTGCTCGCTTTTTTGATCCTTATATAAATACTCTTGAACATTTTATCCATTCAAGATGTTACAATAAAAATATAGATAGCAAGGCAAAAACTGGAAATGTTTTTCTACGTTGACAAAACGAATGACGAGTGTCAAATCGATATCGTATGACCATTTAACTACAACACTATACTTCCTTTCAAAGTATACAAACACCAAGTGTAAAGTCCTAGCTTCACAAAGACTATCCATATATATTTCATTTTTACCTATACCTATAGATTGCTAGTCAAAAAAAAATCTAAAGTCTACCTGCAGGGTTTGTAATATTCAGTAGCATGTAGTGACCAGAATGAGATCGATAAAAATCTTTTGAACATACTTTTCACACATTTCAAACACTTCCTTTAATTGATCATGTGCTGTTTTGTTTTCAAAGAGGCAATATATTTGGATGCTTATCCTGGTCCGGAAAAAGTAGCGAGTAGACCACGCTTAGATATGCAAGATTATGGCGTGCAATAGTTCGTCAGTGATAATAACTTCTTTTGGCAGCCAGCTAGTATTTCAGTTCATTGAGGAAAATTTAAAGACCAAATCATAGCCAAGGATGTCTAAATTATGTAGTGTTAGGAATTGAGGTATTATCAAACACTGTTTGCTCATGATTTGTAGTTTGATTCGTCTGGTATGACTTTAAACCAGGTATATATAAAGATGATAAATAGCGAGATAGTTTTCATTTCGTCATGGAAATCCTAACGAAATGTATTAATGGACTAAATCCAAACAAACTTTGATCAGCTATAATGTCGTTAAATGCCATATACAATATACTAACTTGTACATATTTGTTGGCCAGTAGAAAATATACAACATACTCCGCCTTCGGCTCAATAAGTACGTCCTCTACTACAATTTACAACCATGTACAATACGGTCATTCATACAGTTTATCCCAAGTACTAAATATGCTGAAAAACTAATGTATTCGCTCTTGAAGTTGTACCTTCATCGCTGCTGTTGTTTGTATATACTTACATTAGCTTGTGTGTATTTTGATGTTCTAAATGAATGCTTCTGGAAATATCTCTAGTTTCTCCGGAGATTTAAAGTGGAACTTGAAGGCATTTCTAGTTGTTACTTTCAATCCACGCCAATTCATTGTTGCACTCGTGATCGAAAAGCGCTTTTCCTATTGGCAGGGTATGAATAGACAAGGTTTTCCGTGATTGGCGATCGTTCAAAACCAACCAAACTCGCAAACACAAACGCATGAATCGTGTAATCCCAATGGCGGTTACCGGTGTTCATTACAAATCAAAGACCGCGTTTTCAATACCGCTATGTACTAGTGCTATTAAATATTGTACTGTGGGACAATACATGAAAGAGAAGTCGGAGTAATTAAAGTTTGTGTGCTCATGCAATCGCCCAATGAATGAAATGCAAAAGAAAACGCCCTCAGGTTATCAGACAGCGGGCTTATAGGTAATGTTTGTTGTAGTTTCCAAACAAAGAATTTAATTGTATTCATTTTTGCATTAATATTTTTGCCCTTGAGAAACGTTCGCACATATTCCACCTGTTGGTAATATCATGATAATTGCTGAATTTGTATTTTAACTGTAGAGTGGTTAAGTTGTCACATCCTAGTTTCTAGAGACAAATTGAGGGGTTCATTGGCAGTTGCACATGTTCAATACATGTTTCAAACGACTGAAATGTCAGTGCAAAATTTCATACTAAATCCTATCTTAAAAGGTGTAAGCTATTGTTTTCGTTGCATTTTCACTGAAACTGACAACTATACTATGCATTATTAGATAGAAGATAGAGAGAATAAGTTTATTCAAACACGCTAACTTAAATGTCAGTATTCGTTTGAGGGTTCACCATGTATATATTTATTATTGCAAAAAGCTTTCGGTCCGTTAGC
>JAOBYK010994201.1:0-24375 GCA_025434845.1 Phenganax subtilis | reverse complement strand
CCCCCCTGCTCCCCCCCAAGTGTCCGCCACTGATTGCACATATCACTGCAAGACAAAAAGGAAACCTATGGTTTGTGCATCAACCTTATACCCAAGCTCTTTAAAAAAGTAGCTGGATACTTTATCATGGTTTAGTGTCTTTAGTGTGTAGCTATCAAATAAATTGAATGAAACCAGTGTTTAATCAGCTGTGTTTGAATCCAAAGTTTCTGATATAATTTGACCAACTTACTTCTTCATGTGTACAATAAAAGAGTATTCCTTGACAACTCTTTACTCAGGCAAATTACCAATCAACAATTGTTAGACTTTTTGTCAAAAAAATGGCCCAAGCAAAGTCTATATACTTGGCTTATTCGTTACTGACCAGTGTACATAAGAGAAAAAGACTTCTCAAGGAGTGCTGCTCTGTTGAGCTTACGCCTTGCACAATTCTACAGTAAACCTGCTCAATATACTATAACCTTTGAATATTTCAGGGTGAGAATGATAATGTAAGGGTTGTGGTACGATGTCGTCCATTGAGTTCCAAAGAAACAGCAAGTAGCTGTAAGGCAGTGGTTAGTGTTGATGAAAGGTCTGGCACACTAAGCATAAGGAATGAAAGTGGAAGACCAGGAGAACCTAGCAAGAAAAGCTTCTCTTTTGACAGAGTTTTTGCACCTGGCTGCAAACAGATGGATGTCTATAATGATGCTGCTAGGCCCATTGTTGAAAGTGTCCTGGAAGGATATAACGGTGAGACCCACTGCTCTTGACCTTATATTAGCAGCCATAAATCAGAATCCAAAATATCTTTTAAATTCGCAATGGTTACCAATTAACAACTGTCCAAAACATTAAGTAGTACTGTGTGTAGGCCTGTTTGAAACGTTTTTGTCTCTTGCTGCATGTATATTAAAAGGTGACAGCCTTTACAAGAGTCGAAACTAGATTTTTGAATAACAAGTAATATTTTGATCTAAACTCATGTTAGTATTGTTCTATAATACCGAGGGTCGAAAAAAACCAGACACACTGTTTGATTTTATGTAACATGAAAGCTATCGAAGCTGTACGTAGCACTAAAATAAGGATCATTATGTTCAAAGATGACTAAATTAGATTTTGATATATAACACTTGAATTTATATTCAATATTAAGCAAGATGCAATCCTGTTTGAATTACCAAAATAAATATATTGTTGCTTAATGAGCAGAAATACATCAGTAGTTATACAAGGCTTTTATGTCAATTTTGACATTTTCAAAAACAGTAATTCAAGTAGTTTAAACATTAATAGTGGAGTCAATAGTGCATGCAATTTCAAGCCGCAATGTTATTGTAACGTTATTTAGCTGCGGCTTTTTACCAGGCAGCGAGTTCCAAGTATAAAATCATCTGTCTATCTCATCGGTGTATCACCTGCACTATTTGCAATGTTTTCACCTCTGTTTGTCTGTAAGCAAAGTATCTTACTGAATTTTGACGATAGTTTACCAACGCGATAGGCATGTGAGAACTTGATAATTTGCGATGGATTTCAGCTGAAATTTGGATGAGCTATAGATTAGAATTTGTATTGAAGTGAAGCTTTTACGTTGCAAGGCAGTGAATGGTCTCATAGTGCAAATACATTGTATAAGTAGTGGAAATATTCTTATGCTAGCTGATATATTTAATTTATGAAAGGTAATCAGCGGCATCATTGGCGGAGGGATGCATCCTTTGAGTTCGTTTGGTATTTGATTTGCTTATGATTGTTAGGAACAATATTTGCGTACGGTCAAACTGGCACGGGCAAGACTTTTACAATGGAAGGTGTACGGACTGCGCCGGAGCTGCGAGGGATCACGCCCAACTCATTCGCTCATATCTTTGGGCATATTGCAAAAATGGCTGGTGATGTGAGGTAAAAACTCTAGTTCACGTTTCAGAAAACTGTTTAACGGAGAGTCTAGTTAGTCTAGTAATTTAATGGACCCCATTGAGCCTGGAGGATGAAAGACTATCTTAAGAGATCCAAAGTATTTCACAGTAAAAGTACTCCAATCTTTAATCAGGGTTTACAGCATACGTATATATTGCCTTCCAACAAATATCGTCTGACTTTGACCAGGGCAACTGCTAGTAGCAAGTGCTACTAACCAAGATTATAGTCGAATTACTTGGACTGCAAACATTTCCCCAATTTAGGAGCCCAAAGCCAACAACTCTGTTGTTTATAGTAGGTATATTCATATTCTTTTTGCATTTAAGGTTTCTTGTACGAGTTTCATATTTAGAAATATATAATGAAACTGTGCGTGATTTACTTGGAAAAGATCAAAATGCACAGCTAGAGGTAATCTATTCGTGGATGAATTTTTGTATGATGATTTAAATTCACTGTCTATAACTTTTTAAAAATATTTGGGTAGCCTAGTGGGTGTCGAAGATTCCGTTGTTGCGAGACCCTCGGGCATTAAAAAGAAGTCCCGTAGCATTTTCATTCGCTGATAGTCAAGACCTATCTGTTTCAACAGGTTAAAGAGAGGCCGGATATTGGAGTATATGTCAAAGATTTGTCTGCTTATGTTGTTAACAATGCAGATGATATGGAGAAGACTATGACGTTGGGGAATAAAAACCGTAAGTAGACGTCGCAAGATGCAATCAAAGCTGTCGGCGATACTTTCGTTATTGCAACCATTGCAGTTATTGAACAAGTATACCAACTGCTGGTTGGTTAGTTCAAACCAATCAAATTGTTGAGGGTTTCCGAGTACCCTATGCTTACAAATCTTTAATCACTTTTTCACCCTTCTTTAATCACTTATGGTATGGTACTTTTTTAGTTATCCCTGCACGAGCTTTTCATAACTAACTCACAATTCAGTGTAATTATCACGTATTTACTATAGGTGCATACTTTAACCTAGGCTATTTATCTTTACAGCTGTTCTGATATTAGTTTCCTAATGTGCTTATCCTACTTCCCTCTATCAAATTCCCCAGTTGGAGGAAACGGGAGTTCCTGGAGAAAACCTACGACTTTCGGCAGAGTAACGGACAGACTCTTTTCACTTGAGAAAGTCAAGTCCGTGCTGAGAATGGAACCCACAACCTCATTGATGAAAGGCACATGTCCTAGCGACTGTGCCACCGAAGCGGACAGATCAGCGTTGCAAGCTCCCATTCGTCATCAAACAAATGAACGATAGCATGCTGATGATAATGATGATGATTACCTTTTTTGTAACGTTTGAAATTTTGGTTTTTCGAAGGTTCTGTTGGAGCTACTAATATGAATGAACATTCGTCACGATCACACGCGATATTCACGATAACAATTGAGCGTAGTGAGAAAGGTGTTGATGGGCAACAACATGTTCGGATGGGCAAACTTCATATGGTCGATTTAGCTGTAAGTAATTATGTATTAATTGTGGTTGTGCTGATAATTTTTTCATGTTTTTTTGATATTTTTTGGCTTGAATTCCTGCACCAAAGCTACGTTTACACGAGACCGGTTCCGTACAGTCACGTCACCGAATTCATCCATTTTTCGGCCGTGTTTACTCTTAAAATCTCTAGTATTAAAAGTGTTCCATCATTTCTGCTCTATGATTGATAAGATTTGCAAATTGCTTGGAGTGGAAAGGATGCAATTTATCGGTACTATTTCGTTTCTTTTACCAATTGTTTTATAAAATAATCTTTTAAAAACGCGAGTGCTGATTGGCTGAAAGTGTCGAAAAGCCGCGTTTCCATAACTCGATAGAAACACGGGAATCTTCGAGTGGGAATCTTCGTGGGGTTGCGTAGATTAAGCGGGAGTTTTAGAAGACAAAAATATAAACAAAAAACGGTTAATATTGAAGAACTTGATGAACGCATAAATATTTGAAAGAATGGAATATAAGTCAATAATGTTTTATTTTTATTGTTTTTAAAAGGTCATTTAATAAAGAAAGTAAGAAAACATATTTTCTATTTCTATAAGAAAAAGTTTTCTATTTCTCAAATAATGAACTTTTAATTAACCTTGCTTGCTTGGTCTTTACAGAAAAACGTCGAACCTTGGTCTTTTTGGTACAAACCTCTCCCTACTAGCTTGGTCTGTACCAAAAAGACCTCAGTCCGATATTTCTCTGTAAAAACCTCGCACTCAGTCAATAGGAAGTTATTAATGTATTGTTGATGATGACCATAGCACTGTAGATTATTATAGTTCAAAATGCGTTTCACTCTCGTAGTCTGTTGCTTTGCATTTTATAAGGACACTCAGTGGTTCTACTTATTTATTTCAATTTTACGCCGTGTGTGTAACAGCTCAAGTCAAAAGAAAATGATTCCATAAGATCTGTAAACTTAAAACTACAGTATCTACAATGTGAATCTAAAATCATCCACTTAATAGCGCATTTTTTTGCAAAGTATTGTCTCGCAACCGAACTGGAGAAGTTGATAAAAAGAAAGCGATAGGCGGGGGGGGGGGGGTATGCACGTGCGGTAGTGCCTTACCAAGGTTTCTCTCCATATGTGTACTTGGATTGCAAAGGCTCAATGCCGGATCAATGATGTTTGCCTATGTTTGGTGTTTTTCAACTGAACTAACCGTGCACACGTATATGGTACATAGTATTGCTTTACAGTGAATTGGAGATTGAGTTTTTGTTAGGGTCTACGTCGTGATTTTTATATTGCACCTGAGTTGCGCACATTTTGGACCGCACACTGAAGTTATTCGACAGCACGCCTTGTTCTGTTAGCTCCTTACTCTTAGGTTTCTTTTTTTTTGCTAAATCTTTGTACATCTTCATAATTCGTTGGTTGATGATGAAAGCAAGAGCGATATAGACACCTTGGAACGAAGCGACGCTCACGAAGAGATAAGAAAAGACCAAGGTGGATCTGACGATTATGTTCAGGAAGCCAAACAACCAACTAAATCCCATCAACGTTGCTATCTTGAGATAAATCCAAACATTCGCTTGCCTTGGTCTTGTGCGATGAAGTAACGACATTAAAACATTCCCGGATCGTTTTTTATGAATGTGCATCACACTTAGAATGAATAATACCACGTTGAAAAATAAAATTGCACCTACTGGAAGAACAAACAAGTATTCTTGCGCTTCCTTCTTCTTAAACCAACATATCTGGTCGTTTGTGTAAATCTCGTAGATGCCTTTTTGATCTAGTACGGCGCATGTGCCAACGAAAGCGCCTGGAACACACCATGTTATGGCGCAGTAGAACAACGCTGTTCTGTTTTCATCTTTTCGGGACACAGTTTTTGACATGTTCTTCCTGGAAAATATCCAATGCGTATGATACGCAATCACTGCCATGGCAACAAAAGACACAAGAAAAAAGTAATGTTCTACAATTGCTATCACGTGACACAGAGCTGGCACTCCCGATCCTTTAACAGCAGTTAACCAAACCAACTGGGCCAAAAACAATGAAACACACAAGTTTAGAATGTTCTTGCCTGGAATACTGCGCAGTTTTGAAAATATAGCGTATGTCAAAATGACGAGGAAAAGACCGGCCAAAGATAGAACAAAACCTGTCAACGTGAGATACGTCAAGTGCTCGTTGCTTGAGTGCGGAATACTTGTTCTTACTGGTGGAAACATGCAAACAACGACTTTATTATTTTGAATGTCATATTTTCCAAAGTTGTAGGTCTTGTTTGTCCCATTATGCATTATACTGAGATTGTCAAACTTTGTGTATTCACTTTCATTCAAACTGATTTGGTAAGCATGGCAATTTGAAAGCACGACTTGTTCGCAGATTGAAATATTTTGCCCGGTAGAATCTTCAAAAAACACTTCCCTCTCGTCATAAGACTTCCCAGTCGAGTTAATATAGTAGCTTCCATTGGACAACAAAGCGTATTTCTTGTGGCTATATGTTTTTTTGTTGATACAAGCTAGTTGACGATATGTAGTTTTGAACACTGTGAATGTTTGTTTTCGCATAGTTATATTGAATTCTGTGGTAAAAAATAGCAGTCTTTTCAATGATAGAGGCTTTTTTAACGCTAACTTTTTCTTTTGGTCGTCCTTTGTCTCATTCTCTTGTTTTGCTATTTGTAATGTTTGCTCACTAGTCAGTCGCAACCTAAAAGCTGCCAGAAAGTAATTGTGATTCGGTTGTGTCTTAATGAAATATAATTTGTCCATTTGTGATTTTTCAATGCGAAATGTTCTTCTCAACGCTGAGTAAACGTTTTTCTTCAACATTCTGGCCGAAAACTTCTTGGAAATGAACCAAATTGCCACCAAATATTTATCAATGTTTTTCTTTTTGAGTGTTTTTTTTGGCGAAGATCTTACACATATTTCCAGCTTGGAGTCGAAAAATGACTTCTCGCATGAAGCGTGCACGCGGGTGGAGGAGTAACCGTTGTTTGTTATATCCAACACAAGTGTAATAGGTGCTATCTTTGAAAGTTTTCTGTTAGGATGTGTTGTTTTTGGACCACATGCTGTTTCTTTTAAGTATTCTTCCCGATCTCCCGTGCTGCACTGGACGCACCAAATATTTCTGTAGTTTGTATGGTTTGCGGTGACAACTCCAACTGGCCCTTTCACGCACCGTTCATAGTAGAGACTTCTTTTCGAACAACATTTTACTAGTTCTGGAAAACATTCACGAGTTTCATAGTTGTCTTTTGTTTGGACGTCAATGCTTTTATTTCCACAATATTTTAAAGAAAACTTGATTTTTTCATCAACCGTAGTTATTTTTGATGGCGGAAGAATGTCACATGTTATTTTTACTTCAAAATGTTCTATTTCATTTTCCTCATTGCACTTTGCGCAATATTCGTTTCTGTACACCAATGCGTTCCTACCATGTACGGGAATAAGCTCTCGTATGTCATCTGTACTCCATGATTTAGAACCTTCACATTTCAACGACACTTTCCTGCCGCGAACATTGTTTGGACATCTATTAACCACCGAAATCGCTGACTTGAAAAAGTCGTTTGTGCATGTAAATTGTTCCGATTTTAAATTAAGGCGAGGAGTTTTAGCTGTTGCATTAGGAAAATAGTATTGATAATCAGCGCAGCAATCATTGAAGAAAGTGCAATAAGGATCACATTGACAATATCGAGTTTCCTTCCCGTTTGAGGAACAAGAGAACTCTTTCGGACAAGTTAATCTTTCTTTTTCTTTGCTCTGGACATTGCTTGTATTTCTTCTACGGATTTCTAAAATTGAAAGAAGAATTTCTAGGGTGACGATCAATGTAGCATGGATTTTAAGTATAAGATGAATTAGAATATACAGAAATCAATTTCTTTTGACATAACGTAATTGACGTTCTGGTCTCAAAGTTTGTAGAGGAAGTTTGTTTGGTGCTTCTTTATACTGTACCTTGCTTAATGAATATTGTTTGAAATTCCTGTCTTTCTTTACGAGTTCTTGATTTTTGGTCTTTCCTTGAATCCAGTTTTCTGTACGTACATTTGCGTTCTTTTACCAATTCAACATTAAACTTCTTCAATTTGTTTTGACTGTGTGTGGAATGATTTGTTGACTTAGTTTTCTCAGAGAGATAGAAGAGAACAATCAGAATGAACAATATTTCTAGACTAGTAAGCCAGCTGTTCGCTTTTTTATACATTTTGCTTTTATCTTTGCTGCTAAAATAAATTTCAAATTTTTGTTCGCGAATTATTTTATACCTGCGCCCTTGAATATTATATTAGACAGCCTATGTGTCAATATCACTGAAAGTATAATCTAAAGACATATTTGATGGGAAATGCCAACAGATTGCACGCATATTTATGATACTAAAAACTGATAGAATAGTACTTTTCTTGTTTTCCACGCAAAATTAGATTTGAAAAATTGATAACAGAGCATCATTAACAGTAATTTTCCAGAAGGTTTGGGATAGATATATTGGTGGAGAACGTTACACACTTACAATACACTTCGCAAATCATTTGACTGGATATTCCAACGCCTTTAGTGAACATGCAAGAGTATAAAAGAGACATGTAATATTGTAGGCTCAGCCCACTCTACCATATATTGCATGTGATTGCGTGACTCTCAATTGTGTGTACACGAGGCTATACTTTAATATCTGTATTCTTTGAGTGTTTAAAACCTTTAGCTATTAAAGATGTCCCCAATTCATCCTGTAGTTAATTAATAGTTTGCATGCAACACTTTATTGAAACTTGCTATTAATTGTACCCCATGTTTAATACATGAAATTCAATGATTTTGAATTATGGTGCATGTGTACATTACATAAAATTTTGGGAGGTTGGTAGAACTTTAAGGTCCGGTTTGCACTGTCCAAATTTCTGTGATCAAAGTGGAAATTTTGAATAGGTAAATCCTAACTTTTCAAGGATTTGCTAAAAATATTGAAGTGCAGTGCTCAACACTGAGCTGCTGATCGAACTCTGATATTTCTTCCAAATTTTTCAGAACGTAGAATTTCCCTGTGAAAATCTCCTACGTTGATCACAGAAATTTTGATAGTGTAAACCGGCCTTAACAGTTTGGACATTACGAGGATGGAGCAATGTTGATGTTAAATCTAGACAAATGCATTTTCAGCTGAACTTTTTATACATAAGCTATTTATACATTTTTTAGAACACCGAAAAACGATCTTACGATTTATCTAGCTATCTTGACTTTTATGATTTTAATACATGCAGCACGTTTACATTAATTCCACGCATGGAATTAATGTAAAAGCTAAGGTGGAAGGGCCACAAATTTATCAGTTATTCCATACTGTCGAGTGCTTTTACCGTCATTAAATCAAATCTATTCATTTTGCAATGATTTTGTTTAAATTCATGAATATTATCCATAAGTCCACCTATATCTTTATGTTACTATGCGAGTTATGCTTCTTGAAACACGAATGAAAGGGTAAAGAGTCCATTGATCAACCATGGTAATCCAGCAACTTACAACAACAAATAAAATTTTCTGCCTTGTTACGTGCGCAGTCGTTACTTTCTTCAAAGGCCAAGGTAGTCGAAGTAAATTCATGAAATGTGACTTCATCGTGCATGCATAAAGTTCATGAATTCATACACTATTTTACATACCTGCATGTATGTTATTCTGCGGTGTATAACAAGCCCTGAGGAAAAAAGAACTTGCTTGTTACTGAATTAACTTTTAAAACGTTGATACAGTCCACTCAAGTAAGTGTCGTTCTTTAAGGTTAGCGGTGAAATAAAATTGACATTCAGTGGGCAAGGAACTTGAGTTTGTTCGAGAGAAAGTCAATTGCCATAAAACATTTGAAGAGAAAACCTTTTTTTCGCCGATAACTCTCTTGCCTTCTTCACGGGAAAACGAAGTTGGTATGATGTGTTGTTTGAAAGTTCAGACCGTATTGCAGCAAAACAAGGGCTCTGGGATAAAAGACGCATATGCGATATTCGTCCTACTGTAATTACGTCGGTGATGAATTTTGTAAACATTTTGGTGGCAGTAGTGGCTGACAATTAAATTTTTCGTTTACCTTAAAGATTTCTTCACCTCTTTCACAATGTTTAAGGATCTTAAATTTCAAAAACAGCCTTTTTCAAATAGTTTCACCGTTTTACTTTATATTTACCTAAATTATCTTTGCAGGGCTCGGAGCGACAGTCCAAAACAGGTGCGACTGGACAGAGATTGAAAGAGGCAACAAAGATCAACTTATCATTAGCAACTCTTGGTAATGTTATCTCGGCGTTGGTGGACGGCAAAAGCACTCATATTCCGTATAGAAACTCTAAACTAACTCGTCTGCTTCAAGATTCTTTGGGTGGAAACTCAAAGACTGTGATGGTATGTATTGTACAAGTTTACATCATGAGTTTGCAAAAGAATTTTTAAGAAATGGCGCAGCATAGTGCATGTGCAATTTATCTAAAATTACAGTATATCTATGGAGGGACAACCATTAATAAGCTTTCCATAAAACCAGTGATGGTCCAGCATGATCTTGTTGGGGGGGGGTGCTCCGGTTTGGTGTAGGGGTTGAGTCAGTCGACAGTTGACAGTCGATGTGCCATCAGTCTGTCGTTGCCCCTTTGTGGGTGTCGGACTGTTGGTCATGGGCATTGCATAACTGCAGTCAATGTCAATTCAACTATATTCTCAACTAATAGTCTGTATATTTCGAGTTCACTGCAAAATTATTTAGAACACAAGGAAATTTGCACCCCCCTGCACCCCCTCTAGCCAACGTTAGGGGGCTGTGCACCCCCTGCACCCCCCAGTAAATCTATCACTGCATAAAACTGTCTACGATTCCATGATGACTAAAACAAAAAGCTCTCAAAACATTTATTGTGCTGCATTAGATTGCAAACATTGGACCAGCTGGCTATAATTTTGATGAAACTATCAGTACTTTAAGGTAAGTCTCGTTGAATTGGTTTCCCAGATACCCGTTGTGATCCATTTTTGTTCCCCAATTTCCCCTGCTTGAACAGATACGCTAATCGCGCAAAGAATATCAAGAACAAGGCAACTATTAATGAAGACCCGAAAGATGCGTTGCTTCGAGAGTTTCAGAATGAAATTGAAAAGCTTAAGCAGCAGTTGGCTGACGGTATATAACACACTGTTTTATCTCTTATATGAATCTAGGTGATATTCTGTAGTTGTATGCTCGTATGTATTAGATTTAGAATTGCGGAAGGTATCGATTCTTGATGTTTGTTTCAGACGGGGGAAGTGGTGAATCAGAGGAAGAGGAAATTATTGAGGATGGAGAAAAAGGAGAAACACGAAGACGAAAACGCAAAGAGAAAAAAGGTTCTACTTTCAACTGCAAAAATACCTATATTTAATTTAGTACCCTAAGATCTTTTAATCTCTAAATTCTGACAGAATTAAGCTTAAGTAGTTGCAGGTCCCAACTTGGGAGGGGACTTATTAATACTGCATCTTCACCTTTGTCTCTATGCCCAGTGCTGAGAGTTCATACTGATATACTCGAGACTTCAGTACAATGGTATTGTTTAAAAGTGCTAAGCAGTTCTACTGATTGCCATATAAACATGCAGCAATCAGAAGACCATGGGTCTTTATCTTTTCCATTTATTGGCTGCAATTTTACAACAACTTGAGTGGCACAAGATTGAACAGCTTTTGACCCGAGTGCTTTCTTCAGTTTTTCGATTTCTTCAGGCAGAAGGTGTTTGTCTCCTGGCAAAGTTGCTGAAATGAAGTTAAAAATTGAAGCAGAAAAGAAAGCGTTGGTTCAAAAGAAAGATATGGCAGAAGAAGAAAAAAATAAAGTAGCTCAAGAGTTGGAAAAGCGAGAAGAAGATCTTGTGGAAGCAGAGTAAGTTGAATATTTGCTTTCCTACATTGTGAAAGCATTTTGTACAGTAACTTTTTTTTTTACAAGACAACTGTAATTGTAATTGTAATTGTAATTGTACCGTTCCATTTCTTCCGAAACAGTATTTTGAAATAACTCATAATAATACGTTAAAGACTGAAATAACGCTCAATACGATCTGCTTCCTTCGTTTTTATTAAAGTAATTTACCTCCACCAGAAAATCATGTTTGTTTGTTTGTTTGTTTATGAGCAAAGTATCTCACGGAATATGACTGTACTCTGACGTCAGTTTGCTCACGTGATGGGCGTATGCGTAAAGCCCGTTCTCCACTACGCGAACTTTTTTGAGCCAAAAATAAATCCAGCCACGTGATTCGCTTGCAAAATAATTTGCCGCGAAAAAGTCGAAAACGAACCAATCACGTTGCCAAATTTCTTCTTCGCGTGAACAAATTCGCGTAGTGGAGAACGGGCTTAAGGCCAACTGATTACACTTTGGTAAAATTACTGTTCTGCGAAAATTAAATGAGATGTTGAATTAAATCTGGCTTCAAGTGAAGCATTTATGCAGTATGTTGCATAAAGGCAGCGAATGATTGCTCTTTGTGTTAATTTTATATTGAAGGTCTACAACACACATTAGCGCTTTAAATCCTTATTGTTTTCAGTATTCCATCAAGCATTTTCCACTTGTTGTAAAACGATGCAAATCATTGTTTTCTTTTAGAGAGCAGCATAAAAAGCTGCAAGAAAAGTTAAAAGCTGTGGAAGGGAAAATAATCGTTGGTGGCGTAAACTTAGTAAGTGACTGTTAACGCATTGTTTGAAAATGTGCTTGAGCGTCACTAAGCCATAGTCCCCGCCACTGCAGTTACACCAGTACACTTAAGACAATGTAAAAACGAAATTTCAGCTCTAGCTGGATTGCTACAAAGTGCACTTCAAAACTCTGACGTTGTTCGCGGATAGCTCATCCAGTCATACTTTTAGCTTGAAAAAGCACAAGAACAAGAACGACTGTTGGAAGAATCAGCTAAAGAATTGTCCGAAAGGAGAGCGAGAGAGCAAGAACTTCAGCAAAAAATCAAAGAAAAAGAGGTCTGTTTTTCGATGTCACTTGATACGCTTCTGACAATTTTCTCTCGATCATAGTTACAGTGTAGAAATCTTCATCTACTTTTGCTCTCTATTGTTCTTGTCTAGTTTCGTTGTTTACTTTTCCTGTCTACTTTTCTTATTCACTTTGGATAATTTCTGTCCCTCAATCACCAAATTTCAGTTATATTTGTCTACTTTTCACAGCAAGAAAGAGTAGATATCGAAGAGAAGTATGCTTCGTTGCAAGAAGCAGCGGCTGGAAAAACAAAGAAATTGAAGAAAGTTTGGAGTATGTTAATGAGCGCTAACTCAGAGGTATACCTAACCTGCGGAAGCAGTGTATACATTCGTCATAATACGTCATTTCAATTGTCATCTCTTTTAACACTTTTTAGCAAAATTTAATGATTGCTTTAACGATGAACGTGTAATGCTGTTTTTTTTCAATACTTTGACATGAGTTTTCATATGCCCTCTCCTCTGCTATCGTCCCACAATCAGGCGTTAGTCCGTCTCTAAAATTATGGCACGCTATTCAGACTAAGAGTATATCGTTTTCTGGAATGATGGCTTGATGAATGACACGGTGTCTACTTCTCCAAAGAAATATTTGTTTTTAGATGTCAGATTTGCAACAAGAGCACCAACGGGAAATAGAAGGCTTGTTGGATAACATACGAGAACTGAACAAAGAGTTCCGATTGCAAAGTATGGTCATTGACAGTTTTGTTCCTCTGGAGTTCCAGGTCAGTGTACTGACTTCACCGCTTTCTAAATCGACCTCATAAGCCGCTTACTGTTGCAACTTTGGAACATTCTGTACTCTATAACAATCCATAACGTTTTGAGAAAGTGTCAGTGAATGAACACTTCAACTTTAATTCATTGTCTGTTGCGTTGTGTTGTCTTTAAAGTATTGGCACTTGCGTTTTAATATTTACTACATTCGCACTTTTGTGCATCAATGCTTCATTCTTTGTTAAAGCGATGCAGAATGTTATGGCCTGAATTTTTTTCCTATTCGTACCTTAATGTTCGAGGATAGCTTATTTTCATCCAACTAAGTCATGCAGCCATTCATTATATGTCAACTTTAAGGTTAAGATGTTTCATACTTTATTGTTAATACTGAATAGGGACCTTAAGATTCTACGACGCGAGCTCAACGACGCGAACGTGAAAATGAGCACTTTTCGTTTTAAATACAAAGTCACATACGCTGAATAACACATTTGTATTGCTATTGCAGTCTACATCACGAATCTAATATAAGGCCAACTTTCCTGTAATTCAAAATAAAAAACTTGTGATTTGTAATGCGTGCAAAGTTCACGTTGTCTACGACTTTAATTTTTGAAAATCACGTCGCCCTTATCAGAACTAGAATTACGACGCGGTACATAAGTTTCTTCAAACACAGCAAAGGCTCTTTCTAATGTTGGCAGAATCATAATAATACTGAAACACTACTGTAATATCAGTAATGCCGCATTTCATTTTCTAAATAATATTTTTAACACAAAGTAAACCCAATATTCACGATCGCGTCGTTAAGCTCGCGTCGTAGAATCTTAAGGTCCCTAATATCTATTCATGCAGCAAATGATTGAACAGAACGCAACCTGGAATGAAGATATTGGAGAGTGGCAACTGGTAAGAAAGTTACGATGGTTTTATTTTGGTTGCACGATTAGGTAGAAAATAGTAGCGTTGTTGGGGCGATTCCAGACAACATGATTTTTGTATGTTTGTGAATATTTTCTCTTCATCTTCGTTGTGTTTCAACTAATACGTTTTAGATCAGATTCTTCGGTTTTATGAAAAATTGGGTTGTCAGATTCTCCTAGTGCAGTTCGCTCTCTCTGTGAGGAGTTTCCTGTATCATAACCCGTGTGCTATTAATTGTACATTCCGTTTTTTGCAGCGTTTTGTTGCTTACACTGGTAATAACATGAGGAAAGCTAGTCCAAGCCCAGACCCTAGAGAAAGGAATAAAGAGGTATATTTTTATTCCAACCTTGTGGGAAACATTATACGTATTTTCCAAAAATGTCGTTATTTACATATTTTGTACGTTCTTACCTCTCAACAATGGCCACTATAATTTTGTTCGATCGTTATATTTTCTTCTAGTATCCTGAAATAGACATTTCGAACGTGTATCTCACATACTCACCCACTGGCTATGATGGTGTGTCAGGAGAACCACTCAGACCTAAAAATGCAAAACTGAATTCCTCACGACCAAAATCATCGCGACCAAAAATTGCTAGGAAGTAAGCAAATAATTTTAGCATATACAAAGTTTGTGGAAGTCATCATGGATATAGTAGACGTACCGCAGTACCAGACTCCAAACTATAGTCTTTGGGGGTATGTTTTGGAGTTTTGGCTATATAGTCTTTCTTTGTCTTATATATCTTGTTTGTACTGATATTAATTAACTTGTGCGCGGTGAAAGTAATGCGTCAATCCTTCTTTGCCTTTGGTAAAATAGGCTATCATCCAGTTGTAGTGCATGGTTAATGGCATTGTCGAGTCACTTTTTTACGATGGTGCAGTCACCACTGAGGGTGTGTGTGTTCGATTCTCGGTGCGGAAAAAACTATCTCGTGAACACTGGCCGTCAAACACTCGGCCAAAAGTCGTAGGTTTTCTTCGGGCACTCCGGTTTCACAGGGTAGGTTGGGATAAGCAGATTAGAAAACTATATACTAGTCATTTTTAGAAATACGAAATTTAGCCGTCGGGCTGCAAAGCATTAGTGTCTATGCATCCATTTATCTATCCATCTTTCTAATCTGTCTGTCTATCTGTTTATCTATTTCTTCGGTGATGCTCAAACTTTTGTAGGGCCACTCACAGACTTTAGAAAATAATCTCGGGCGAAGTTAAATTTTGTTTGATAGCAAACAGAAATTGGAACGATCTCAGTCGTGTCATAACATTTAGGTTCTACAGGGTGTATAAAAAAAACGCAATCCTACGTTCAAATAAAAATTTCAAAAAGTGGAGGAATTGGTGAAGGCTAATATTTCCACTGTTCGAATGCTCTACTATTTTGTTTATAAAAATTGCTTGTTCGTTAAATTTGAACTTGAAATGAGTGAGTAATGTTACTATGAGTAAGTGGAATTGGACAATTTAAAATTTCAGACAGCTTGAATATATCAAAAATTTGAATTAACGTAGCCACCATTTCTCAGTACACACATATTACTTCCACGTGCATTTCGCGTGCGACTCTTTAAACAAGTTCTGGATTTTCACGCAAAGACTCTTCTTCAAAAGCACTTTAGACAAAGTATTCGCACGCAACGACAATGTACCATTGGGAATTAAGAACGTTAAATTCAAGCATCTAAAAATCACCGCTTGCAGTAAATCACTCATGTTGCAATTCTAAATTATGAACAATACAATGAGTAGAGAAAGGTAAGACTAGGACATGAACTCAAAATGAAGACATGAAAATTTATATTATTTCGGTTATAAGCTTTAAAGTTGGATTGCATTTTTTTTGTACACCTTGTATATTTTACCTTTTTTCACTTGTTATTTTGAAACCCATTTTACCTACTTTGTTTTTTAGAAAATCTAAGACGAAGGAAAATACTGAAGACAAAAGTTCAAGCTCTAAAAAACACATTAATGAAGATCAGTACCCTGAATCACGAAAAACATTTAGTGCTAAGACACATTTTGCTTGATTTAGGACGTACAGTACCATATTTTAGTCGTTTTGACGTTTAAACTGCAAGATTTTGTTGTGAGTCTTAGTCTTTTGATTTTAACATGTTTTTCATTGGTCATATGACATAAAATTTTATTATTAGTAAACTTATTTATTAAACGTTAGTCAATCGAAAAATTATAATAATTACTAAATTAATCTTATAGATCGCAACTCTAAATTGCTATACTATGAAATCATCATTGAGCAAAAATGCTAAGGCCTGTCTACTTTGTGTGTTGCATTGTATACTATGCATATACCATATTTCTTCTATTAATTGGACCAGAATCGATGTTTATATACCTCGATTTTCTTTGGGTCTTTAACTCTGCGTAGAAGCAAAGACACTGCGAAGTTTTTCGTAAAGAGACAGAAAAACTTCTCCGGCTTGAAGTACATGGAGCAACCTCGTAAAGAGTCCATGATTGTACACCATGCACGCTCGGACTGGGTACGGGATACCAAAGAACAATCTCTAGTTTGGAGTTCAGTTTTGATATGATAAATAGTTAGCTCGCAAGCCGGCCCAGAATTTGTGGTTGCTAAATCATCAATCCACGCGCTACATCTGACTACAAACTCAGTGGGCCTTTTCATGAGGCTAGGGTGAATCGTCCGCACTACCGTTATGAAGTTGAGGATTGGGAACAGTTTCCTGTAGCAGCTACCCAATCCACAGTATTGTACATACGAGGCACTTACGAGCAACGTTTCCTTGACAAGTGTTATTTGCTCGTGTGAATGCTGAAGTTTCAAGAGCTAGCTGCGCCAGCTTTTCAGCAAGAAAATTCGCGTAGAAAACCCGTTACCACTACGCGGAATTTGCCGTGCAGAAAATAAATCTAGCAACGTGATTGGTTCGCTTCGAGGGGGAAATACATTGCTAGCCAATCAGTTTGGTAGATTTATTTTCCGCACGGAAAATTCCGCCTAGTGGAAAACAGGCTTGAGTGAGGGAGGATCAGAGGTTCTTTGATAGAAAGTAAAATTATGGACTCTAAACACTCATCACTCAATAGATGTTTTGTTTTATGGGAGTGAATAGAAATTGGTTACATATTTTTTAAACTGTTGAAATATTTCACAATTAACCGCTCTTCTATGCACAATCCGCAAGTTTTAGCCAATTGTAAAGCGTACTTAGCATTTGCTATTGCTGTTTCACAGGCAAGTTCCCTTTGCAGAACCAGAGCTTTTACAAAGCTTAACCTACATTTTGTTTCAAGAGACATTGGAACATCGGGCATGGTTGACACAATTGTCTCACCATTGCTTCCAATGTCTTGGCCAACAACAAGCATCAATACTGCTAAATAAAGTTGGGCATTGTAAATTCGGTTCAATACTGTAACATGATTAGAATTATGCAACTCTTGAAAATGATCAATAGACTTCTTCAGGTTTGCTCTTGCTTCATCAATGAGTCCTTTACTAAAGTTGGGGATTCTCAGCAAGAAACTAAGCAGTAATCTGCCTTGATTGTAATGTAAATCTGCAGTATCTAGACAAGGCTGAAAATCAACCAGCATTTCACAGGCAATCCTTAAACATTCTTCTGCATTTCCAAGGGCACAGTCATAGTGATGGCATAATGAGAGATAGGTGTACCCACGAGCAACCAAAAGACTTTTATTCTTACTCTTCTTTGGGATTGCTCCCAATGCCTGCTTCACCAGCAATTTTGCAGCCACAAAGTCACCAACATGGCACAAGACTTTGCTTTGTTCAAGCAGTATGCATACCCTAAAGTCCGATTTGTCTTCCTCCAATCTTAACAGTTCTTCAGAAACAGATATGCATTTTTCCCACATACAATTCTCTTGCAAGTTTTGCAATTTCTCCATGATACGAATATATTCTTTGTCAAAGTACAATGAAGAAAAATATGACTTGTTATTTGAGGGTGTCCTTGAGATGTTTCTATTTTTACTAACGTTTTCAATATTTCTGATGTCCAACTCAATACTATTTACTAATTTATCAACTTGGCCCCTGCAATGTATTTTCAAGGTTATTATGATGTGGAATCTACATGATTTTCCAAAAAATCGAAACCAGAAACCGTAGCGACCAGGTTCATTATTTTTTAGAGTGTTGAGAGGCTGGTGCTGACACACCATGTGAAGTGGCAGATCAGTGAGCTGCTTTCTGGTCACATGTCTGGTAATACTGCTCACTCCTAAGAAATATGTTGCACCCACAGTGCTTGCAACATTACTTCTTCCATCACTTTCATAACGGACACGTTCATTCCCGGCATGAGATACTTCGATCCTCACACAGCAGTCTCTTGAAGAAGGAAACTTTCTTCGGTTTTTTCCATTCTTTATAGGCTCAGTGGGTGATTGGACAAGAATGATACTAGGAGTAGGAGGAGAAACCTTTCTTCGAAATTTAGTTGAAGAAAGAGACATTTTTGCCGGCGACTCAAACACGTGCTGTGTTTCCGTTTACGGTTTCAAGATGAGTTTTTTGTTTTTATTTCTGAAATTTACAATTGCAGCAGTGATGACGAAATGCTTGCTGAATATATAACGGGGAAACACTTTATTGTAAATTAAGAATACATTATTGAATTTTATTTTCCAGAAACAAATGAGAAAACGAGCGAGAAACGGACATTCATAGAGAACATGGGTTTCTTGAAAATAAAACGGAAACACTTAGTGCACGTCAAACCAAAATGGCCGCTCAAGTGTGCAACGATACCAGTGATGCAGTTGAATTATGTGTTGCAAGAGGTCTTTACTTAAAGCCGGTAACAAAATTAATGATTGTAGTGGGTTTACCAGAGCTACGAGAAGTTGGAGTTACAATTTCGAACTGGGAAGTTATGGAGAAAGTTAAATCTATGGTTGCTCCAGTGCAGTTCAGTACTCTGAAAGTTGTAGAATCGTCACTGGAGAAAATTCAGTTTGAAGCTGAAGTTGATACTAAATCCCTGCTGACGAGAACTGTCACGAAGCTAGATGGTAATATTATCAAACTAAGTGGTCTAGCAGACCCTCTCAAAGTGCGTGCACACGAGGCAAAGCTGAAGTACCCTGTAAAACATGACTGGGAAGCGTTTTTCCGAGACGCCGAAGATCTGAATGAATGGAAACCTGGGGAGAGACCAGACACCATTCATTTGAAAGGCTTACCATCCAAGTGGTTCAGCGATGAAATATCTGGTAATAAACCGGCGAAGGAAGTGATTGTTAATGTATTTAAAAAGTTTGGCAAGATACGTTGTCTAGATGTGCCCAGTTTGGACCCATACAGAGCTCGTATCACCAAAAAGCACCAACCCAACTTTCAGACATTCTGCTTTGGTTCAGAACTGCATTTTGAAGTGTACATTCAGTATGAAGATTATCAAGGTTTTGTTAATGCCATGAAAGATTTGAAGGGAATGAAATTGTTGTTAATGTCTGAATCAAGTAAGGCGGCCACGGCAACACTTTGTTTCGATTTTGATAAAACATGTCATCTCAGTGAGACTAATATGAGGAAGAGAGATGCAGAAAGAAGACGTATAATCGAGGAAGACAGATTGAAAGAACTAAGAAAAGCACAGGCGAAAAAAGAAGAGGAAGAACGCAAAGCGGAAGAGAAAAGGAAGGCAGAAGAACGTGCTGCTGAATTATTAAGACAGATGGAAGAGAATAAACGGAAGAAACAGGAGAGACGGAAAGCCAGGGAAGAAAGACGAAGACAAAAGCGAGAGGAGAGGAAAAGACTTGAAAGAGAACGCAAAGAGAAACAGAAAGAAATGAGGATTGAAAAGGAACGTGTTGAGAAGTTAAGAGAAGTACAAGCAAAAAATGTGAGTCAGGAACTTTTTCAAAGAATCAATGACATCCTTGCAGAAGAAGAAGAGAAAAGGCGAAAGCGCGAGGAAGAACTGTGTATTCTAGCACAAATCAAGGAGAAGAAAGAAAAATTGGAACAGGACTTGCTAAAGAAGGCGAAAGAAGAGAGGATGAAGAAGCAGAAATTGGAAGATGATGAGCAACAATTAAGAGATAAACTGCTTAAAAATCTTCAAATTATGAAGGAAAGGAAGGCTGAACTAGAGAGAGAAATATTGCGAAAAGAAATTCGGGGAAAGAACAAAATGCTGTCAGTTGTTCAGTCGAATAAAAGAAAGATGTGCAGTTAGTACGAAATTAGTATTGGTGTTATTCCTTGCATTTAAAGTTGTTTATGTTTCTTTAGTCGTGTGGACCATTTACTCATTTTGCAAACCAGTTCGCTACGTTTTCAAAATTCAAAGCTTGGAACTCAAGTGGCACTTTAATTGAGCTTTTTCTAGATAATTAGGTGCGTAAACTGGCATTTTTTAAAGAATTTGAAACAATCTGTGTGGAGTTAGAAAAAATACCTACTGAAATGTGCAAACAAGCCTCAAGTGGCGAATTAAAAAATAACAGTATTGTTTCAGGCTAGCGAAAATGACAGTGCAATATAGAGCAAAATTTCTGATAGCGACTAGCTTTATCGTTGTTTGTACCGCTCAAATAGTAACAGATGTTGCACTAAATTGTTTGCTTTCCCATCGTTTGGTACACGATTGTTAATGTCCATACATCTTAAATCGTGTGGCAACGAGTGCCAAACTCTGATTGCCCATGGTAAAAACGGCTTCTGGTAGGTGGAGGTTTACATTTGGAACAATGAAGTCCAAGCAGTTAGGAGCAGCTGATCTAGTTCGTCGATTTGAACGTTGAGTTGTTGGTAGAATGTCACTACTGAAGTTTAGCATGTCACGATTTGATATGAAGAATAACAGGTCTAGAAATTCGTGCCAGTACCATAATGGTAAAAGATTAAGTGAGAGGAACCGCTGTTCATAGATCAAACGTCAAACGTGGACAACCGAAGAACCTGGAAATCTGTGTGTATTAAATGGAATGTAGTTCGTGATCTCACAAAACCTTTAGCATGTTGTTTTTAACTCATTGTTGTGTGTCAGTTTTATGCTCTTATTATGACTTAGGGTCGACGGTAATTGGCTTTTAGTTGTTGTGGATACCCTGCCAGATGTGCGTGTCAATGTATTGTATGTGTTTCAGTATAGTATGTAAGTGTATTGTAACATGGCAAAGTTAATAAAAAAAAAAAAAGCCGTGTAATCGTAGATGACGTCAACGGAACGACAGCAGTCAATGGTCAACTTGCCATTCTCATGATAAACCGTAGTAAGCGTTGCAGAAAGTATTATCGCATGACACACCCACGTTTCATTGTTCCAAGAGACGTGTTAAATCTCATATTCTACTCATTAGTGTTATAACTAGTTATCACCACTAGTTATCACTAGTTATCACACTATTGAGTTGAATGTGAGATTTAACACGTCTCTTGGAGCAATGAAATTTGGTTGTTTCATGCGATAAAATGGTTAAATCATGGTCACTCGTGTGATATGGGATTTATCATCGCGAGCGCTGCTTAACAGCCACTCGGGGCTTTCGGCCCCTCGTGGTAAAAATTTCGCATTTTAAAGGCGCTAGTCCCAATATTACTGAATATTATTGAATAAATTTGAAGAAAAGCGATAGGATCGATTCAAATTTGAACATTATAATAGCGTTTAAAAGGTACTATAGCAGAATTTCCCAATTCCAAAAGAAATCCCTACTTTTCCCTACAAAATACCTGTTTTCCCGTAGGTTTTCCCTACTTCCTACAAAACGCAATAATCCCCTGCTGTAAGGAGATTCCCCTACGAGTGGAAGCCCCTCAACACTGATTTTTATAGGGAGCTCCTTTTTTGCTACCCCCCCTGTATATCGAAAAAAACTTGAAAGAACATTCCATCCCAAGTGTTAGACCAAATATGTAGATAATAATCTTAAATTAAAACGTGGGTGTAAATTTCTGACTAAGAGTAATGAGTAGTTATTAGTGGTACTAATGCTATTAGTATTCCCTCTACTGCTATTATACCTGGCTAAATATAGTTTCTAAGACTATTATTATGTTCAGCAGCCACATGGGAAACATGCCTAGTTGTTTGTTTGAAAGTTTGATTGCCTCGACTACTTAGTTGCTCCAACGCGACTTCATGTTCAAGATTCTGTTCAAAACCAAGTTCATAAATTAGTGTATAACTTTCATTAGTATAGTTTAATATATTGCACAATAATATGTCTTGTAACTGGTAATAGTGGTTTTCCTTTGTTGAATAGATTAATCCATATTCCTCCTTTTCTAAATCACTTCTTGTACCTCCTAAAAATATGTAGACTTCTGACAAACTTCTCCTGGCTATTATGCCATTGTTCTGTTTTCTTCATAAATATGTTTTTATTTTTTCTTATCATCTTCCTCTTCTGTTTCTGACTCTTCATAATGTTTTGGCTTTTCCCCAGGTTTCAGTAAGGAACCAATGTGATCATATCTCTCCATGAACTGCATCTCCCATTCTTTTAGGGAGTCTAACTGCATACTGTTGAGGTCAGACAAATCATCAAATTCATCTTTTACAGCTTCTTCATCAGCACAAAATGTTGCCAACCCTCGACTAGCATCATGGCCACCAAAAGCAGAATATGGACCACCTTAGCAAAAAAAATGCAGTAATTTTACACTGATGGTCTTTCAGACAATTTTACATATCCAGCCTATGAAAAATACAGCAGATTATATAAATTGTATAAGATTGTATTTCTGGTGCATGAATTGCAATTTTAGAAATCACCATTCTTGCAAATAAGCTCATGTAAAAATATTTCAAAAGTCAAATCTATGCATGGTATTTGTTTACACTCACAATGATATAACAATTGTCTATACAACTTGTCATGTGGCCTTACAATGTTTCAACAAAATGCATTTGAACTGGTGTCCTGCATAAGATATACTGACATAAGGAAAATGGCATTCATCTACAATCACATTCAAAACTCAGGGGCTGGTTGTTCAATGCTAGGTTAGTGTTAACCCTGGGTTAAAATTTAACCGGCTGTTTGGTTTGTGCATTTCTGTATGTCCATTTGTTTCAAAACTTTGCAAATAAAGGCTTCTTTTTACATAGATTAGCTTTGTGGAAAAATTTTGTCAAGTTAGTAAACAAGTGGTTAAAAATTTCGCTTGAAACTTGTCGTTAACTCAGGGTTAACGCTAAACCAGCTTTGAACAACCGGCCCCAGGAGAGCAGTTGAAACTAGACCCTAGTGCAGTTTAGCGGAGCTGACCATTCAAAAAATATATTACATCAAGAATGCTGAGCCCACAACCCCATCCAAGCCCTAACCTGGGGTCCACTTTACTGCACTTTAGCGTGTAACTATCCACTAAATAAGTATAAGGACTTTCAAGGAAAAAATACTGCCTCATTCTGTAGCGCTGGGGCAATTGTAAGAAGGCTGTTTAGCTAAATATGTCGTAGTCGTTAATTATGCAAACAAAACATCACACCACATTTTAACAAGCACTATCTTAGTGTTTGCTTACATTTAGCAAGCTATATCTTTGTATACGAAATACAGACATGATATCTGAGTACAAGTCGTGCCCTGTGGAAGCGTGTATGTAACAACAGTAACATGAATCAACAAATAATGCTGTTACGATTCTAACAATCACTTCTTGGCCACCATAGATACTACTACTCAAAAAGGCCCGTTTCAAACGTCGTGCTACTGCCATGGCAAATGCATTAAAGGCAATAGATAATCAGCTGAAACTCTTCATCATCGATTGTTTTTAATGCATTCGATACGGTGGTAGTGCGATGTTTGAAACGGGCCTACAGCATAACATAAAACAAACCCGGTCCATAAAAACTATTTCCCTTGGTAACATCAAAGACTTTGCCACACACTGCAAGCAATATTCTCTGATTTTTTACTCCATCGAACTCTAAAAGTTCTTGAACAGTAAAATCACGTTTCTTCATCGGGGACAAAGAAACAGGTCTTTCGCCTTCCAGATGATCTTTCTCCACAACTCTTGGCTTCAGCAGCTTACGAATGACAAAAGCACATGCCACTATAAACAAAATCTGCACTGCAGGAGGAATTGTAGAAATAAAGGCTGTAATTTGATTGAAAACGTCCATTATTTCGGCGCTACCACGTCTACCTCGGTTCGTCAAGTTGGTCGTTGTCTTCCCTTCTCTTGTAACGAACTTGAGCCTGCGCTCAATGTGGCTCAATCAGGGCTTCCACTTGCAAGGATTTTCTCCCGAAAAAAGGATTTTTTAGCAAAAGAAGGAATTGTGCAAGGAATTGTG
>JAOBYK010993090.1:0-24399 GCA_025434845.1 Phenganax subtilis | reverse complement strand
CGTTTATATGGGAAAATTCCAGCCCTCCTTGCCGAGATCTCGGGTAGTTAATAGCGAGATCCCGCCTGGGAGGGCTATCCCTTCTCTCATGTAAACGAAAACAATTTTTATTTAGAATTTAATTAGCACGCGAGATCTAGCCTAGAAGGGCTAGCCCTCCTTGTAGGGCTCATACAGTATAAACAGCCCCTAAGAATAACTTGAAAAAGAATAGAAAGGCTGTATCCACAGTTTGTAAATGCGACGTCAATCAGATATACATGTAGCAAAACGTTTTGAATTTCGATAGTTATTCACATGCAAAGTAGAGCTGAGGAACTAAAATAACTCAATTTTCATATATGATACTAAATTGTTTGCGAAATCCCAAGTATCAACATGCACATAGAACAATCGGTCAATGTTGTCCGCCTCAGCTTCACTTCGGCAGATAACATTGACCTAGGTCTGAATAATTCTTGATATCATGCTCAGCCTCATCCGATATTTGTTTAATAAAGGCAACGGACTGCTAACTTTAAATTTGATAGCTTGCTTGTATGTTTATTTCTTTATTTGTTTGTTTGTGCAATTGCTCTTTGTTCCGGTAGGATGTTTAGTACAACAACTAACAATATCCAGCAACGAATTACGAAAACACTTTGCAAGGTACAAGTGCTACAGTATACGTGGATTATAAACAACTCATCCAGGTCAATCCTACTCTAAATAATTGAAGGTTTTTTCTACAGGCACTTCAGAATGTCAAGGCACCTCTCGCGACACATTACGGTGCTATAGCTGGTCTGGCTGAAATGGGAGCAGAGGTAATGCCAACAATGTAGAAAATAGTAACATAATCACCTCCCTTTACCATTAAATCAAGACGAAGCAATTCAGTTACCATCAGTCACACGTGCATTTGATTTGGCAGTGATCAATACACTTCGTTAATCTATCGGTAGTAATCTCAACTTTTCACTTTGTTTACATGATAGTTGTTGCAGTAAAACAAGTTCATGCAACCTCACGGCAATCTATTATTAAAACCAACGACAAAGTTAGAGCTTGGTTCTCGTTCCAACACAGAAATGTTTTAACTTTCGTTTCCAACACTCTCCATCAGTTTGGAAATAGATAATGCTGTTTAGCTGGAGAAGGCAGACGACGTTTATATATTGACAGTGTACTTGTTCCATGCAATTACAATGCTCGAATTTGTGCAGGTGTTGAAGGTCTTGGTTGTTCCATTTCTGAAAACAGAAGGTCAGCTTATTAAAAACGCGATTAGTGGCAATGATCCGAAAGAAAAAGCAGCTGCTGAACATCTTCAAGCAATTATACTAGTGAGTGTCTATTGTGTCATGTTTATAGCAATCATACCTTTAATCCATCCAAGTATCCTTCAAATACTTTCACTCCGCTCTGTAATTTATAAAATCATGTCAACAGCCTAACAGAATCTGTTTCACTTGTTAATTATTTACTTCAGAGAATTAAAGTGCATATTGCAAGGTCAGGGATTTTAAAGAAGTATATCTTCTTCTGCAAAAACTTCATCTTTATGAATTTAAATGGTATTATTGAACTCGCCGTGCGTTACATAAAGTGGAGAATTGCAAACTACAGTAGGTTTCTTTTGGTCTCAAAAATGGCGCATCCTTACAGTACATATCATACATATCAGGGAGGTTTAGATTCGCTACGGCTACGAAATCTAGTACGACTACGAGATTTTCTCCGTTAAATATCTGAGACCACAGGCTTTTTATCGCCGTTTCTTTTACATAACGTACATTTGTAATAACGATTGAGCAAGAATACTTACTTTTATACGATTTAGTCGCAGATATTTAACGGAAAAAGTCACGTTGTAGTAGATTTCGCAGCCGTAGCGAATCTAAAGCGCCCTATTACCAGGCACTGGAAAGATGAGATGCCCCTATAATATGAATCGTCGCATAAAAATCATTCAAAATATTAACAAAACAGACTTGTGCTTGTGTAGAGAAATGCTTACAATTCACCTCTCTCGCAGAAACAACTGCCAACGACAATATTTCAAATGCGACCAAGTCAAGATAAACCTGAACAGTATGACAAAGAATATGGGTATCTCGGTCCTTCTCTGTACACTAAGGTGTCTCAGTTACGACAAACTATTATGACTGCTGCAGTAAAATCAGGTCAGCGTTCTTCACTAGTATCTCCATCTGGATCAAAACAAGTTATCTTGAAGCTCATGATTCCTCAAACATCATCAGGTTCAGGACCAACCACACCTACAACAGTCTCAACCCCTTCAACGCCTAGTAGTAGTGTAATATCTATCAGCAAACCGCTACCCTCTCCCGGTGTGTCAGCAGTTTCAGTCAAAACACCGCTCAAAAGTCCTTCTGCAGTTTCTTTCTCTTCCAACCCAGCGTCGACTTCAAGCTAACTACGTCGTCCAATGAGAAAGCTCCCCAATGAGAGTTGGACATAGCACGTGAACGGAACTCAAAATCATGTACAAAAGATATTGTTGAGAGAGAGATTTAATAGACTGATCAGCAGCATCGCTGCACTACAAATCTGATGAGAGGATTTACTGTATGCTTACGGCGTACGTTACATGAGGACGAAATATTTTGGACTAAATATTTTGGCCGCTATTCAAGTGCTTACTTTGCTATGCCAGGCATACAATGTTTTCACTGTCAGTGTACAAAATGTGCATTATAATTCTATAATCATAAACGCAATGAAAAAAGTAGAAAAGGAACTTGGGAAGCGATTTTATAGCGTCTATTTCCCAATATTAAGTAACGTTGCACTCTTTCACCGATTTTAACTGTATTTAATCCAATAGCTTCTGCAGTCTCAGTAACAAAAAATCTTTCTCTCAGTATGCTGGAATGCAAGATTGTAAACGTTTGAAGATTTTACTCAGACCTATCTATCACCAAATAATTTCGCTCAGACCTGTCAAACACCAATTGAATTTATGCCTCGAAAGGTCACCCATTACCACAAAGTACCAATGAGAGAATCCAACGTCCGAACCTGAAGTGCCACGAAGTATTAGTTTAATGATAATTATATTCGCTAACATTTAAGCGCCTGGCTTGTCCAATTCTAGCCCAATCCAATTGCCTTCTCGTGTAATGAGTCCACCTTTATATCGCACTGTCCCTTGGAGGATTTCACCGTCCTTGTGAGTTTGAACACGACAGCCCACTCTTAGATTCTCAAAAGCAACCATCCTGTGTGTAAAGTCAAATTATCATCGTCAACATTATGTAATTGACAACAAGACTGAAAACTTTGAAAGGTTTTATTAGTTTGTAAACAAAAACAAAAATAACAAAACTTCGTTCGAAGATTCACGTGGAGACATGACTTGATCCAATCAGATCTAATGATCTAGCTTCCCGCGTGGGCAAAGAAAATTCTCACGAATCAGAAGCATCAGAAGTGGCATTCAGGTTGCCTAGCAACTTATTGATTGTCATGGCAATCCATAAACGCTTTCGCTCACCAAACAAGAGGTGGGAAAAGATTCAAGGTTTAAGTTTTGTTGCATTTTCAACAAAATGTCTTTGCCGTTTCTCCCTGGGCAGGTCTTCGACAGAAAGGTAATTGTCTTTATCTGCAAAATTTAGCTTATCATAAAATTGAATAATTCACAGTTGGAATTGTGAGAATTTTTCATTTAATCTGATACCTGTCCATGAGATTCATAAAATATTTATTTCCCTTTTAAAATGTAGCTTGGAAAAACCAAGTTTCATAAATCGCAGCTGTTTGATTACAAAAATGACGTCCGTTCTTTTGTCGGAAGAGCCAAAAGTGGAATAGGTACAGTAGTTTCTCAGTTATAAGTTTCTCAGTTGGTAACCAGTAAGTAAGCTGGCCATACTTTACGTAGTCGCAAAACAATAACAGTCCTAATTCAACTCTTGCTATTTTTATGTGTACTTTATTGGAACAACCTCGTTATACAAACAGCACAGCACAATCAAGCAGCAAAAAAGCTGTTTTTATTTGACATTGTCTCCCCCTTGTTGACATTCTGGGCCCCAGGTATTTGTTGCCCACATTCATGAAACCCCACAACTAAATTTTTTAATATTCACAAAGCAGTATATTATAGAATCATTAATAATTCTCTTATAAAATCAATGGTAATTGATTAAGTCAATAAATTTAATATGTGTTTGATCATTACTAGTACACTGCCATTTATTGTTTTAAATTTAAAGTCACTTCTTTGCAACTTACACATTGTAACTATGTCATATATTAACTTATTCAGGTGGTGAGACACTTCCTGGTCAAAAATTACCAGCTGATCACAGTATCTATCCCAAAGGTGTTGGCCCAGAAGCACCAGCTTGGGTAGCATTTGATAGACAAGTACTTTGTTTTGATGCTTACTTCCAAGAGGCAGTCCATGAGAAAAGAGAGGAGCAATACAGGATTCGCAAGTACCTAGTAACCTTGATTTGCCTTAATACATATATACATACTGTGGGTTTAGTATTGACAGGACAAGCACCGTGGCCAAAATCCTGTTCTTATTCTATTGTAAATTTACATAGATTAAATGATATTCCTTGAAAAATAGTATTGTTTATTGGGAGAAATTTTTCTTTAGAGCATTGTCTAGATTTGTGATCCTGACTGACATACATAACTCATAGGTTCATAAGTGTATTGGAGAAATTAGAGATTATGAAAGAACCAATATAGAAACCCTAACCTTTCGATTCATAACTATTATATAAATTAAAAGAACAAAGTTATCCCTTTTTCTACTTTTTTCCAGCATGTAATACTGAACTAAATTGATAATTGTCATTTAAAATTTGTGTAGGTGTAAAATTTATTTTCACCTTGAAGACGATGGAGTGCAAGTAAATGAACAAAAAATTGATAACAGTGGCATTCCTCAAGGTTTGTTTCACTAAAACAAAACTAATTATCTCATATGCTTGCAGTAATAATTATTGAAAATGGTATAAAAATGGTATAAAATATATGAAAACCGCCTGTCATAATGCCTTGGCGACTTTGGCCGATTTTCGCGGACTACAGTGGCTAAAAGGGCTTTCTGTGATCATTGCTACGTAAAGTCCTTTGTCTATTCGAATGTATATTCTGCTTCATTGGTCAAAAACAATGGATCGGCGATGAATTACGATTTATGAAAACCTGGTTTCATTACTTGCAGACAGATTGCGATCAGTGCGATGCTCGGCGATGTTAAGATTACAATAAACGCCGAGTATTGCAAACGGTGTATTAACTCCTATGAAAATATGTGAAAACCGCTTGAAGTAATGCATCGGCGACTCTCAGGACTCTGGCTAACTGTTGTGGACTATCGTGGCAAAACAAAAAGACGTGTTTGCGAGTGTCGCAACACGTCTGTCCGCGAGTGATGAAAACCAGCCTTTACAATTTCATTTCATCGTGCAAGTGTCAGTAACATTAATTTCTCTATATAGGTACACTGATTCGAAGACATCGCATTCCATTACCTCCGCCAAATGACGATCAATTTTATACTGTTGATCACTTCAACGTCGGAAAAGATATCAACTTGTATTCGAAAGTTTTTAAAATTATTGTAAGTCTTTTAATATGCGTTTACCCGGACGATTTTTGCTGCGATTTTTCTCCTCTTAGCGTTTGTGATCGAGTAGGTTGACTGGCGAGTGCATTAGCAAAATTGTTGGACCAAGTATATTCGTCAGCTATCAATTTTTTCACATCGTTCAACACGAGAAAAATCGCATCGAAAATCGCCCGTGTAAACGGGCTTTAAATTTTCTATAGCCTAGACTAGTAGTTGCTATCGCTTAAGTCAAACATTTCCATGTTTTTTAAACAGGGATGTGATGCATTCACAAGAAATTTTCTTACGAAACTCGGTGTTCGTGTTGGTTCAACGGAACAATTTCCTGAAGATCCTTATTCGCATCATCGTACACAGGTGTGTCAAAGTTCTCATGCAGTTACATAATTAGACTTTCCGCTCAGATACACCTGAAACTTTGTGTTCTTCATTCTGTTTTACTTTACAAATTGCATTACAATGTCTTTCATATTAGGTTTCTGTACGTGGTAAATACAGTGGGTAAATACTCTTGACAATGATAGACTACAATGTGCTTAGAGTGCAGTGCATACCTCGGCTAATATGATCCGTAAGCTACTCTGCCGAAAGTCACCGATTTTGCGCTCCGGTTTCCATTTAATTGCTCGATCGTCAATCGTCGAAAAAACAGCTGTTTTCGTTCGACGATGATATGGAAACATGTGCAGGTGATCTGGAATGTCGATCGTCGAGCCGTCAATCGTCGATCGTCGAGATAGAACCGAGTTCTATCTCAACGATCCAATTCACCCTGCGGCAAGCACTGACGACTCTGTTTTTTAATGGAAACCGGAAATCTGACGATTCGGGGACTCTGCGGTCGAGAAAAGTGTTTCAATAAAGCAAGGCTATATTATTTGAAGGCAATTTTCTTTACAAGTACGTAGAAAATTGTCCAAAGAAGTTCGTATTATGTACTGGGGACAGAATTTCCTAAAATTTCTGCTTTTTGATCATATATATAATGCTTCTTTCTTTTAAGCCTGGTTTCCATTAAATCGTAAACGTCGCTAAAGTTGCGTCGCAATCGTCGCTACGACTTACACGATTTAATGGAAACCTAAGTTGCGACGATAGTGCCGACGCTCACGATAATCGCGACTAAAGTCGCAAGAATAGGCTTTTTGCGATTTTTACGATAGAGACTTACCATAGCGACGTTTACGACTTAATGGAAACCAGGCTTTAGCATCACGACTTAGATATAAATTGAGAGCAAGGGCAACATAGCGTTAACAAAAATCTCTCATGTTTGCTGTTGTGCGTAAGATATTTCCGCTTACTTTGATTTGCGCACTCAGTCAAATGCAAGTTTCAATGCTTTTCCGCGAGCTTGAACGACTGGCGATTATATGGAAACCACTCATATTTCCAACTATGACTGACAGTTTGTTGAGTGGAAACAGCTGTTATTTCGACGATCGATGATCGAACGATTGAATGGAAACGGGGCTTTATAGAAGTATAGCATGTCATATTATACGTATATATAGATAATTGGCAAGAAGACGGAAATCAGAAAATAGCGCATCTTTCGCAGTGTTTCAGCGTATCTATTGAATTTCTCCAGCACCGTAAAAGCTCCCTTAAGCCCCTCCTCTCTTTTAAGCTCCCCTCTCTAACAAGCCCCTCCTTCGAAACTATAATTTTCACATAAGACCCCTCCCCAACAATACAAGAACGAATCGGTCCCATACAAGTAATTTAACTTTGACGTCGATTTAGAAACTACGTATTTTATTCCGTAACATTATTTCACCAACGTCTCGCTTCATGCTTGCTAATTTCAAGTTCTTCTTTTTAAAAATGAAACGCGAAATGAAACAATTAACAATTGACATTTTACACTTTTATTACTCAGTATAATAGAAATCAAGACACAGCCAAGAGTTTCTGTTTATTACATCAAGTCCCCTTCAAAAAAAGTTCAAAAAATTAAAAAAGCCTCGGGGCGGCTTAATAGAGCTTTACGGTGGTACTCAACTTTATTGTATTTTTAGATGAAGGAGAGCATGCAACCTCTACGTCCATACGAAAAGGAGGATACTCTGAAACAGTTCTTACAATATGATCGTAGAGTGCTGAGATTTTATTGTCTGTGGGATGACTCGGACAGGTTTGTTGCTCATATCAAATCTTTGAGGACATCATGTTAAAATGACGACACTATTTTACTATTCTGTTTAACGCCAGATACTTTAACTAGTGATAAAAACTTAATAATAAGGGCCATGGCTTCGGTGGCCTATCTTTTATTGACCCATTCAGTCCAGGGATTGTGTAGATAAATTTCAATACTCCAACATGCTTGATACTATGCTGTACGGTACCATGAACTGTTGCAAGAAAGTCCGTGATTTCCATAATTTGTGGAGATGTAGTGCTTGGATTAGTCTAGTGAATATCAAAATTGGATTTATCTGATTCAATATGGCGATAAAGATACGCTTTTGTTGTTCGAGATCTACATCATGCATGCTTTTTCTTTATAGCATGTTCGGGGATCTCCGAGAAATGGTTTTACATTATTTCTTGGCTGATGATACTATTGAAATCCGTGAAATAATTCGAGCTAATGCTGGCAGAGATGCAGTTCCCATGTTTCTTAGAAGGCAGAAGTTACCAAAGGTGAGAGGGGCGTTTTTTGAGGCAAAATACCTCCCTTATGAACTGCATGCAAGCTGTAGGATAGAAGAATGAGCTTACAACGGAACTCACGGTGTTTTTGGAAAGCCGGCTAGTTACAATCCTGGGCCCGGTTGTATAAAGTGCTTATAAAGTGGTTAAAGTTGAGTATAGTTAAATACGAATGTCAACCAATCAGAATCGCCTATTCAAGATTTAACTACTTTTTAACTACAAAGTCGTAGTTAAAACGCAGTTAAAAGTTTTGTACAACCGGCCCCTGGGATCGTTTGAATAAAACTCTTAACTACGTTGTAATTGCGATTTTGTAGTTAAAAAGTAGTTAAATCTTGAATATGCGATTCTGGTTGGTTGATATTCGTACTTTATTATAGTTAAGTCTTTAACGGCGTTTTTTTACAACAGGGCCCCCGGCCCTGGCAAAAAGATTGTAAGCGGGGTGTGCCTTGCATTAGTTGAGTGTAGTTTTTCAGATTTATTTTAAATAGCACCTTCTTTCCCCTGGCATCCAACCTTGATTTCGATTATCTAGGCTTTTGGATTGCAATAAAAACACTGAACACACTATTGATTATTCGTTGAATAACTGGGGAACCACAATATAGGTATTATATAACAAATCGGTTTAGTGAGAGTGAATTATTTTCGTTTTACAGGAGCCAGTATCGACGTTGCAACCAGGTCGCATGACAGGCCGTACTGTATTGAATGTGTTTGGACCTATGGGCCATGGGGGCAGATGGATTTTAGACAGCTTAAAGACAGGAGCAGTTCATATCAATTACTACACAGATGCTGATCTTACGATTGGTAGCTTTATTAATGTTTGGGGTAGACGATTTTTATTATTTGATTGCGATGAATACACGAAAGAACATTATCAAACAAAGTTCGGTGTGACCAACTTTCAACCAATTAATTATAAGACAGATCCACAGCAGCCAAAACCTCGCGAAATTCCTCCTTATAATGGATTTGGAAGCGAAGAAGATTCGTTATGTTCTTGTCTTACACTCATTCCTAAGCCTCCGAAACGTGATTTCATTAAATTCATGGAAAAAGACAGGTTTGTTCTTGAAGTTCTCAGGTCTTTTGTCGACTGCAGTTTTTTTCTGAACATAATCATCTATTCAGCTCGCTGAATGTATGACTGCCCTGATAGTAGCAGTTCTCTCACCTTTGTGACTAAAGTTCGGCAAAGAACTATGTACTCTTGTCACGGAGACAACATTCTGTGTAGCGGTTAATCTTGTTTTGTTGAACATTTATAGAAAAGGTCTGGATAGCAACGTTCTTCGTTTTATGGCTAAGATGGATTCTGATCGACCAATTGATCAAACTCGATATTTTATCATATCCTACTTTCTTTGCGATGATACCATTCTTGTCTTCGAGCCACCTCAACGAAACTCTGGAATTATTGGGGGCAAATTCTTAGAGCGAAATCGCATCAAGTTACCTGATGGTTCAGGCTATTACAGCTCTCAGGTACGTTGAAAGCCTCGTTTACACTGTCAAAGTTTCTGTGATCAAAGTGCAAACTTCTGATAAATAAATCCGAAGTTTTCAAGGAGTTGCTGCTGAACTACTTCACTCTGATATTTCTTACAAAGTTTTCAGAACGTAGAATTTTCCTGTGAAAAATTCTTAGTTTGATTACAGAAACTTTGATAGTCTGTAAACCGGCCTTAAGGAACCCAATGTCCGTAATTTGCCAAAGCTTCGTAGAAGATGAATCAGTCACTAGCCTTACTTATCTCTGACGGCACTGGTCAAATACAGTCCCGCAACAAAATAATTAGCGAACACGCACAAGAGGCGTAGAGATGATAGTTTGTTGGAAACTGTATTTAAATAACATGAATACTACATGCATTTACATACATTGTGGAAACTTTTGTTTGAAAATATAAGCAAAAATTTGAAGTATATAGGTGTAAACTATCTATTGTACATCTAGGATCTTTACATTGGCGCACATGTTGAGTTTCTGAAACACAAGTTCATCATCACGGATGCTGATGAGTATGCAGTAAACTACATCGAAAAACACGACAAGGAATATGTGCAAGCTAACGTTTCTATCATCTTATCAAAACTGAGAGAAGTGACAGACAGACATCTTGAAAGTATTCGTTCGTTTCTTGAACAGGAAGATCAAAATGACTCGGGTTATGTTAGCTACGAAAATTTCAGGTGAGTGTTTCACATACGTATTTTCAAAATTTTCCATGCCAAAATCAAGGATTGTAAGCATATCTTTATGTGGTAAACAAGGATTGTAATAGTTTTTGCTAGGCCTTCATTGCATTAGTTACTTTGGCCTGGACGCCAGAAGTTATTTCACGAATTATTGCATTCCTATGGATCACAGTCAGTGCGTGTATCTTCTTCATGAAGAGCGAAAAACGATTCAAACGGAGGAATGAGGGTCAGGAATTGCAATTAAACAAAAACGTCATTTTTCGGGATTAACTGATCGTTGTAAATACTCGCGGCTATAATATGAAACGGAAAGTACAGATGTTTACCATATTTCGACAATTGTAAATTCACAACGTTCAAGATTTTTTATGATAAAGAAACACATGAATAAAGATACGGTTCATACGTTACAAACGACGTTTTGACAACACGAGAAACGTCAAAGGACTGGGCCAAGTATGGTGATTGGTGGAAAACGCCAAGTTTACTTTCGGTCGACGACCCTGTTGTTAACAATGCCGCTTGCTTAAGCTCTCTAATAAGCTAGGCCAACGACTATCATTTACTATGACATGCGAGAGCTCATTATAGGTTTTCCTTTCCTTTGCAAAGAAGTCAACGTTAGCCTTTATCATGCACGTGCAATAATTAAATATCGAAATGGCATACTCAAGATTTCTTTATTAGGCCATTTCAGCTCTTAGATTTTGCAGGTTAATTGCTTGGAAACATGAGCAGCACTGTTGTTTTTAGAATTTCAAGTTTCTCCCAAATATTCGAAACGGTTTCTCTGCTTTTTAACTCGAAGTACATTAGACAGAAGAAATTTCCATCCTTAATTAAATAGCCTTTAAAAGCAATAACTGGGTCAAGGGAACAGGTCGCCTGCTTTTATTCAATCAACGTGTGTTTTTGAAAGGCTGTTTTTTCGATAGGTTTCGCTACATGCAAATCGAAATGGCGTGCATATTAATTACTCGGAGATTTTTCTTTCTATGTAGAAATCTAGTTTTGAAATACGCAACAAATATCTCAGATCATGAAATTTTGTCTATTTGTCGGCAGTATGGTAGTACAAAGGTAAGTAAATTACCAACCATGTTATCAACTTTGCACCAAGGCATTGTGTTTTACTCTCCGAGGTTTGGACATACGTACTATGGTACATATCATGAGGCAGTGAGAGCGGGGGGAAATCATGATGACATCGTTGTTTACTGTAATTGTGTAACACAAAAGTGTCTCAAAATGGCGAAAAACGACAGTTTTATGAATAAGGTTTTAGTAAAGTTACTGACTTGCCTGTATGCTTCAGAAATTCCAAGCGTTGGCTAGATATTTTCCAGCAAATTTCGGAAATGCAACCGTCGTTCAAATAGTCCGAGCCAAGGCCAGGCAGGCGAGATGAACGTATGGGTGAACCAGAACCATTGGGGTGAACGGAGATTACTAGTTACTAGCAGGGCTTCCACTTGCAAGGATTTTTCCTTGCCACAAGGCAATAAGGGTTCTTGCAGGGAGAATGCACGGAAATGGGTTTTACAAGGAAATGACAAGGAAAAATACAAAGATGAAAGAAAATTGCAAGGATTTCTGTAGCTTATAAATTTCTTTGAAAAAACATTCAAAATTCTAAAACGAATCAAAGAAATCTAAAACACACATAAGTCTATGAAATAGTATAGGTGTACTCAAGTGTTTTCAGAAGAGTGGAAGACCCACTGGGAAGACCCCCAAACTTCCATTCCGGTAATCTAGGGACTTCTGAATTTCAAAACTCTTCAAAGAGCGCCCATAGAGCGCCTTGTTCAGACGTGTGGGTATTGACTCTTTTAATTTGCGTGCCATATGACCATACGTGACTTACTTTCGTGTATACAGCTAATTCAGTTAAGGTTGTCCTCTAAAGATCAAAACCTTAAACTACTAAACCTAAACTAATCCTCGACCTCTACGACCGATGAGTACTCTGGACCTCTATAAATTTCTCTTGTTATGTAACTTTTTGATCGTACTCTTGCTAGCAGGACCTTACTTGATAATTGCAATATGTTATGACCAAATGCAGACAATATAATGATTTTTACGTAATTCCCAGTGTGCTTCTTGGTCGTATCGGTCGGGGTTTGGCAGATTTAAGTTTTGACCTTTTGAATTAGCTGTATATAGAAGAGCTTGAGTGCTCAGCCAAATTTATATTTAAAAATTATGAAATGGTATTCTACACTGAATTCATCGAATTTTTATACATTTGCTTCAATTATCTGGGTTGCAAGGAAATTTTATGGGAAAAAAAGAATGTCTGGAAACTATGAAAGGTTTTTAACTAGACAGCTGTGGAAGCACTGGTTACTAGTAAGTGGTCTCTATAGGTCATAGGGTCATGGCCTCATATTACAGTGTACCCCATCTCATTGTGATCTCGTCATGCGTCATTGTCACATTGTCGAGCAATAATCACGGAAGTTGTAATTTTAAACATAACCATGATCATGGAGCAATTCTTGGTTTTATGTGCCGTTGTTTTTGCTTGTAAAGCGGCAGAAACACCGCAGCTCTGCAATCCTCTACAACCGCATGAAGTGAACTCGCGCAAAGAGAACGTACATCTAGGTCCTGACGGTTACGTGAGCGGCTCCATTTGGCCTAAACCACAACAACAAACTACTGGGGACCAAAAGTTCACTCTTAATCCAAGTCACTTCGAGTTTACATCGACAGCCGAGGGAAGTGATGTTTTAACGGCTGCGATGGAAAGGTACCACGGTCTTACCTTTCCAGATAAGATTCCTTCTAATGTAATTCGATTTCGCCGAGATCTATCTGCGCTGACTGCCTTAGACATTGCAGTCAAAGAGAAGTATGCACCCATGACATTCGAAACTGATGAATCGTACTCCTTGACAGTGAGCGCGCCGACATCGACTCTCCTTGCAAACACTGTTTGGGGAGCCTTGCGTGGACTTGAAACGTTCAGTCAACTTGTCTTCCAAGATGAACATGGCAACTTTCTCGCTCAGGAGAGCAAAATCACTGACTTTCCTAGATTTCATCATCGTGGTTTTCTTATTGATACATCCAGACATTTTATACACGTCAGTGTGATTTTGAGTCACATTGATGCATTGGCGTACGCCAAGTATAATGTCTTGCACTGGCATATTGTGGATGATCAATCATTCCCATTTGTCAGTGAACGCTTCCCTTCACTCAGTAATGTGGGTGCATATAACAATCAGACTCACATCTACAGCGTTGCGGATGTGGCCAAAGTTATTGAGTACGGTCGAATGCGCGGTATTCGTGTGATACCAGAGTTTGACACTCCAGGACACACACAGTCATGGGTTAGCATCGAAGATCTTCTCACACCGTGCTATTCTGGAGGAAAACCAACCGGAAGTTATGGTCCCATCAACCCAACATTAAATTCCACTTACACTTTTCTCAAATCATTTTTCGGAGAAATAGCGAAACGTTTTCCGGATGATTACATCCACTTGGGTGGAGATGAAGTTTCTTTCAGCTGTTGGAAAAGTAATCCTAATGTACTTGCTTGGATGGATAAGATGGGATTTGGCAAGAACTTCTCACTTCTTGAACAATACTATGAGCAAAAGTTGATTGATATCGTTGGTGGTTTGAATAAGAAATACATTATTTGGCAAGAAGTAATCGACAACGGAGTAACCGTCAAATCAGACACCGTTGTTAATGTTTGGAAAGGTGGCTGGCAAACTGAAATGGCGAAAGTTACCAGCAAAAATTTGAACGTCGTGCTTTCTTCTCCTTGGTATTTGAATTACATTTCATACGGAGATGATTGGCCCAAATATTACAGTGTCGAACCGACCAATTTTACCGGAACGAGTGCGCAGAAAGAGCTCGTACTGGGTGGAACAACTTGCATGTGGGGAGAATGGGTGGACGGAACAAACTTGCTGTCAAGAAGCTGGCCAAGGGCTTTGTCAATCTCTGAAAGGCTATGGAGTTCAAGGAACACGACTGACTTAGCTGATGCACAAGATCGTTTAAGAGAACATCGATGTCGTTTTCTCATGCGTGGAATTCCCGCTCAGAATGGAATTCAGTCGAAGTATTGTCGATATGAGTGGCCTGGACCTGTCTAGTACTCCAGCGTGATTTATATTGAAACGGATACTCAGTTTTGATTTAGCCATAAGAAATTACACAAAATTAAATTATGCATAATTAAAAATTTTATGAAATTAAGGGTACTTTTAAGTTTAGGTCGGACTTACTTATCTTGTTTGAAATATATGGTAAACTGGATGTTATTTAGTTGATCAAGTAAAAACGTATAAATCAAATTCAAGGTTCCGATATTTGAACGTGTGAAATGATGAATAATTCTTTATTGAAATAATCAAGATGTATACATATTCAACATATATCTATTTCACAGGATATATCCAATTCTTTTACGAGCTTGTCGAATGTTGACAAATTCTCTCGGGCCATACACCACAGACTGCGCTATTAGGGCTAGAAATCGTGATATAGAGAGCAGCTTGGTTTTATTCGTCTAGGCAAAAACGTACAAACTGTGTTACATAAAACAGTAGACTGATTGACTGAACACTTTATGTTATTTGAAGTTTTGAAATGAATCATGTTTGTCTTAGGCAGAAGAAGACAATTTCAACGCAATGATTGGTGCCATTCAAGAACAACTGCGAAAAGCAAATTACGAACAATTTTCGAATTTATACGATGCGTGCAGACACCAAGACATCGAACAGTAAGTTGTTCAATGTTCATACATTTGCTTCATTTGAGATTACACGATTAACCACCTAGATCGACAGTACTGCACGACAAACTGCTCTTCCTACTGAAGTTATGTGTAGAATATAATAATAATAATGTTTTATGTCATCTCCAGACAAGGATATATTGACATGTTGGAACTTCACAACGTTGTCCGTTCCTTCAATATTCCAGTAAAACAGGAGTTGTTGGACGCTGTCTTGATGCGTTTGCAAAGGAATAGTAAAGGTCAAGTGGATTATAAGCAGTATATTGATGCTATAAACTGGAGAGACCATCCAGGTATGTTTACTGCATAAATTGCATTCGGAAATAACCACTTGACATCGGTATCTCGTCCCGAAGTTTCTCTGTCTGAAGCAAGATAATAGAGAGGTTCAGATTTGACTTCCATAACCAATACGACTACTATTTGCTCAGAGTAACCAATGAGCTACATCTTACCTAATTGATTAACCAATCAAATATGAGCTTAGTAACAAAGGTAGTGGTATCGGTAGTGGAGGTCAGATCTGAACCTCTCTAATTTACTTGTCAATGAAAGTAATCAAAGTATCATTTCCACGAATTCGTGAGACGTAGGGAAACGTTAAGTTTTGAGCACATGTGCCAAAAATGTGAAGAGAAAATATTGAAATTACATTATAGCAGTCTGCATGGACAATATAGACCCATGAAATGAACTCCTATATCCTTGCTAGTCCTACTATACAGTGCACATGCAGGGCAATGCGCGTTGTTGGAAGTGTAGTTGTCGTTTGATAACTTTTTTTTACCACTGAGCTTTGTTCATTTCAGTGAACTCTCAGAAGTACGTGCCAGTTTCTATCGCCGAAACGAGAGCCAAGGTAGGACAGCCAGCGTCTTTTTTAACATATATACTGGAGGGACTAAAGACCCTCTATCCCCTATTTTGCTCCCCTGGTAGAGTTTCCCCCAGAAAAAGTCCCTTTTGGTAAAAAATGAGCAAAAATCATACTGAAAAGGCAAGATATCAATTCTCAGAAGCTCAAAAATTCAAAAAATTTATTTTTCTGGGGGAGGACTGCCAGACCCCCCACAGGCCTTTTCCCTTCACTTTTGGCCCCGCTCGTGTCTTAATTAAGTCCCTTTTCTTAGTCGGCCCCTCCACTGACAAATCCTTAAAAAAGGCCCTGAGGACAGCAGCCATGTAAATTGTTTTCTTATGGCTAAATAACGAGCGAGAGTTTACGATTTGAACTCTAGAACTTGAAAGTTTATATAGTATTTTAATTGTAGATAGAATAGTATTTGTTCTTCATATTAAAGGTTTCTGATATATATTTTCAGGAACGCGTTGGACCTTTGGCAGCTGTCATGGCAATCAATTATAAAGCTTTGCTTAAAGATCTTCTCCTCAATGATTAATAACTTCATTATACCAATTGGAAACAGTCTGAATGAATCTACAACGTGTAGTATTTCTTACTTTAAAAGTACATGATGTAAGCAATTGGATTCCATGATTATGTAACGTCGTATTTTTTTGCGAACGCGATGCCTTGAACGCGCCGGTTAGCTTTTACTTCTCTGGCTATTTAAAATTTTTTATGTGAGAACCTTGCATATAGGTTTTAATTTCTTCCACGATTGGTTTAAGTACTATCAAGCCCCTTAATTGAAATCCTCGATCAGAATGTGTCGCTGTTCATTCACTTTGACATTCATTTTCTAAAAGAAAGAAGTTCGTAACGTTAGTAGCAAGAATAGAGTGATAGAGTCCGTTTAGTAAAAAATGTTCTTTATGCTTGCCGTTATATCTTTCGTAACTTGTCCTTCGGTCACTGGGCATATAGGTGATGTTTTATCTGCACGACATTCTCCTGTTACACCAAGGCAATGTCCAGTTCTTGAAGAACTTTCACCAAAGAGGGGACTTGCTTCAGAATCTGGGCTTTACAGTCAAACTGGAGAAATGCTTGGCTTCTCTCACTCAGCAGCTGGTCTTCCTGGGGGCCTTCTGCACTCAGTGAGAATGACCTTATCGTTGCCTCAAGAGCAGCTAACAGCTATCACCAGGACAACAAAGGAAATCAAATCCTTGCAGAACGCATCCCTTATAACCTTGTGTACTCTCCTGGGTTGCATGAATCATGCAGCTCAGACCGGTCTCTGGATGAATGGCGCCTCTCTACTACGGGGGCCTACAACGAAACCAGATCAAGACACATCGCTCAGCTGACAGCTGCCGGCAGCCAACTCATCTATCTCTGTCGCAATCAAGCATGAAGGAGCTTCATTGGTGGGCATCTTCCAACATTCAGAGACTCAATGGTCAGCCACTACAAACCCCTTCCGTCGAGATAAACGTTTCAACGGATGCATCTCTGCTGGTATAGGGTGCGACATAGCCTGGAACTAGCATAGGAGATCGGTGGCTTCCCAAAGAGCACAATCTCACATCAACTTACTAGAACTGAAGGCAGCATATCTCACGCTGTTAGCTGTTTTCAAGTCACGCACTCCTGCACCACACCATGTGCTGCAGTAGCCTACATGAACAAGAGGGAAGGCACACGGTCTCACAACTTGTCAATAGAAACCATAGAATTACGGGCGGTGGTCTGAAAGCTGCTTCATGGATTATGTAGTGGAACACATTCCGGGTACATCCAACGGGGTGACAGACTCAGCATCTCGAGATTTTAACAACCACTCAGAATGGACACTTCATCAAGATAAATTTCAGAAAATTACCCACTGATTTTATTGACCATCTACGGACTTCTTTGCCAGCCAGATCAACAACCAGCTCCCTAAATATGCGTACTGATATCCAGACCCAGGTGCAATTACAGCCGATGTCTTTCTTTGTCATTGGAGTCAGTGAAGGAGCTGGATTTATCCACAAGTTGTCCTGCTTCCGAGAATCCAGAGGAAAATTCAAGCAGACCAAGCAACAGCTCTAATACTTGCCCCTCTCTGAAAGGGGTAATCTTGGTTTACCATCCTATTGGTGGATTATCCGAGACAACCTCCACAACAACCGGGACTAATGCAGCTCCCTTTTAAAGCGTTGATGGAAAATCCACGCCATCACAAACTGTACCTAACAGTGTGGCCTGCATTAGGGAACGTCTCCAAACACGACTACTTTGACAAGCGAGTACGGACACACTACTTTCATCGTGGAGGGAAAGAACCTAAAAGTGCTACGCGGGGCATTGGAGAACTTGGTCAAGTTGGTGTGCAGTATTGTCTTTCTGCCCCTGAGAATGATATCCTGAATTTTCTTTCGGGACTATTCCAACAACAGAAGTGGCCACAAGAAGCATTGGAGTATACAAGTGTGTCATCTCGAAAACTCACGGCCCATTAGGCCCGTTTTCCACTACGCGAATTTGTTCGCGCGAAAAATAAATCTGGCAACGTGATAGGCTTGCTTTCGATTTTTTCGCTGCATATTATTTAGCTAGCAGATCACGTTGCTGGATTTATTTTACGCTCGAAAAAATTCGTGTAGTGGAGAACGGGCTTTAGGCTCTGTGTTTCGGAAGCACTTCCGATCGTGTCTCGCTTTGATGAATAGCAAATCGAGGCGAGATTGCCGCAGCCCAAGTTTTGCACTATGTGGCCGGTGAAAGTTGCTCTGTCATTCATCAAAGGACAGAAACCGATGGAAGAACTCTCCTTTAAAGAATTGATACATAAAGTGGTTTTTTTACTGGCCCTTACATCTGCAGCGAGGGCCTATGAATTAGCAGCACTGGACTTTAAATATATAGTGGATAAAGAAGATTCTTGGGAATTTTGTTGGACTTTCAGGTTATACAATCCCGCTCAAACCATCCCAGTCGGAGAATTCACTTCCCAGCCTACTCAGAGTCAGAGAATAGAGCCCTCGGCGTTCTACGCACCCTTAAAGAGTATAGGAAGAAAATAGAACAAATTCGACAGTCCTTTCGTCTTAATGGAGCTATAAATACCCCCATGCACTTATTCCTAATCAAACCATGTCAAGGAGGCAGTGCGATGCACTCAGCATTGCTGGAACCTGTCCTTCCTTTACTGGTCATTCAACCTGTACTCGTGGTGCCTCGACGTCCACAGCTGTAGAGGGCGATACCGTATTTGCTCGAATAAGCACCGCCCTCGAATAAGCCCCGCAGCCCAGTGCGGCGTTTATTCGAATAAATTCATCAAAAGTCAAAGCAGTAAAAATGACAATAGTCAATAGTTCTGTTTAAAATAGTTTTGTTTGTCTATTGAGGGAAACGTAACTAGGCAAAAACAAATGAAAAAAGAACTAAAAGTTATACCCAAAATTGCACAGGCAAAGAAGAAACAAATCAATCAGACTAAAAAAATGTTTCAACAGCTTTGTCCTTTTTAAATAAACGCCGCATGTAAGGCGAAAAAAATAATTAGCGCCGCGGTGCTAATTCGAGCAAATACGGTATTCCTCTGGAGGTCATTCAGGACGCAGCCGACTGGGCGCCGGCACGAACATTTCAGCAGGGCCGTCGAGAGAAATTTTGAGCCCTGGTCAAATAAACTTTATGGGCCCTTCCCGGCTCCCCCCTCCCCCCAAACTCCCCTTTCTAAATTAATTTTGTCCTTTTTTATTACGTACATGGCACACTTAGCTATTGCTGTTGTGTGATTTGTGCCACAAATTGTGATAAAGCCATAAAGTTGCTGTAAGGGGACCATGCTAGTTGTTCTAGAACTGCATTTCTTCCGTATTTAAATACAAAATGGCGCTTTTCATTTACCATAATCGGAAATATAACTTACGATCTTTGCTAAAAACTGGGCCCCTTCTGGTCATGGGCCCCTGGTCAAAGACCAGGCTGACCCCCCCTCTCGTCAGGCCTGCATTTCAGACATTTTACCAAAGACCTAAGAAGATGCATGTCCATTAGTTGTTGTTCACATACTAATGAAGAATAACTGTTGATACTCATGTCAGCTAGCTTAGTAATCTGCAACAGTGTTGTGAGTAGAAGTCGGAGAAGAACTGAAGAAGAAATGGAATTTCCCCTGAAAGTGCTTACCTGAAGGGAGATCTAGTTCTCCGAACTCCATCGTAGACTTATATGAGAAACATTGTTCCCCACCTGTGTAGGAATTGACGGTCTACAATTTTGTTGAGGATATAGTTACACTTGGTAATATTCATTGACATCTTTCACCCCACCCTCTGCTGACATTCGTACTTAGCTTAGTTTTCGGCGCACTCGTCAAAAGAGGGTTCTTAGGCGATCTACGGTCATTGTTTTGCTATTTGTGGCACCAGACCTCTTTCTGCTTGAGATCTGCAACAGTGTTGCCCATATCAGTCTGCCAAGAAGTTCGGAAAACTTCATCTTCCCTTCAGATAAATACCTTCCAGGAATATTCCATGTCTCGATAAGGCCCGCTTCAAACGTCGAAGTCCTGCCATATCGAATGCATTAAAAACAATCGATAATGAGCGATTTCAGCTGATTATCTATTGTTTTTTATGCAATTGGTATGACTGTAGTGCGACGTTTGAAACAGGCCTAAGTCATAAGGTCAGGGCTCGCATTTATCAGTTATCACAGTTTTTCTCATCTCATGCCACATTGTCGAGCGACACTCACGGAAGTTGTGTTTTATCGTAGCTTTCTGGAACTTCGTTAGTAACTTCGCAACTTCGTTTTCAAATTCAAATATTCATAATCAAATTCAGTAACAGGTTTGTACTCTGGGCATTTGATTGGCTGCTTTTTGTACAGCAATCAGCCGCAGGCTTTGTTTACAAAGCTATTTCTGAATTTCATTACGAACATTTGAACTTGGTAACAAACTTGCGAGGTTCGCAACAAAGTTCTCGATATTTCTGTGACAAGTGAGCTGAAATCGACGATAAACATGGCAATCATCATGAAACAATTCGTGGTTTTATGTACCTCTTTTTGTGCTTGTAAAGCTGCAGCAATACCGCAGCTCCGTAATCCTCCAAGACCACATGAAGTGAACTCGCACAAACAGAACGTACACCAAGGACCTGACGCTTACGTGAGCGGCTCCGTCTGGCCTAAACCACAACAACAAACTACTGGGAACCAAAAGTTCACTCTTAATCCAAGTTGCTTTAAGTTTACATCGACAGCAGAGGGAAGTGATGTGTTAACGGCTGCGATGGAAAGGTACCACGGTCTAACTTTTCCAGACAAGATTCCTTCTAATGTACTTCGGTTTCGCCGAAATCTGTCTGCACTGACTGCCTTGGACATTGCAGTGAAAGAGAAGTATACTGCGATGACATTCGAAACTGTCGAATCGTACTCCCTGACAGTGAGCGCGCCGACATCGACTCTCCTTGCAAACACTGTTTGGGGAGCCTTACGAGGACTTGAAACGTTCAGTCAACTTGTCTTCCAAGATGAACATGGTAACTTTCTCGCTCAAGAGAGCAAAATCACTGACTTTCCTAGATTTCATCATCGTGGTTTTCTTATTGATACATCCAGACATTTTATACACGTCAGTGTGATTTTGAGTCACATTGATGCATTGGCGTACGGCAAGTATAATGTCCTGCATTGGCATATTGTGGATGATCCATCATTCCCATTTGTCAGTGAACGCTTTCCTTCACTCAGTAATGTTGGTGCGTATAACAACCAGACTCACATCTACAGCGTTGCGGATGTGGCAAAAGTTATTGAGTACGGTCGAATGCGAGGTATTCGTGTGATACCAGAGTTTGACACTCCAGGACACACACAGTCGTGGGTTAGCATCGAAGATCTTCTCACACCGTGCTATTCTGGAGGAAAACCAACCGGAAGTTATGGTCCCATCAACCCAACATTAAATTCCACTTACACTTTTCTCAAATCATTTTTCGGAGAAATAGCGAAACGTTTTCCGGATGATTACATCCACTTGGGTGGAGATGAAGTTTCTTTCAGCTGTTGGAAAAGTAATCCTAATGTACTTGCTTGGATGGATAAGATGGGATTTGGCAAGAACTTCTCACTTCTTGAACAATACTATGAGCAAAAGTTGATTGATATCGTTGGTGGTTTGAATAAGAAATACATTATTTGGCAAGAAGTAATCGACAACGAAGTCACCGTCAAATCAGACACCGTTGTTAATGTTTGGAAACGTGGCTGGCAAACTGAAATGGCAAAAGTTACCGGCAAAAATTTGAAAGCTGTGCTTTCTTCTCCCTGGTATTTGAATTACATTTCATACCGAGATGATTGGCACAAATATTACCGTGTCGAACCCACCAATTTTATCGGAACGAGTGCGCAAAAAGAGCTTGTACTGGGTGGAACAACTTGCATGTGGGGAGAATGGGTGGACGGAACAAACTTGCTGTCAAGAAGCTGGCCAAGGGCTTTGTCAATCTCTGAAAGGCTATGGAGTTCAAGGAACACGACTGACTTAGCTGATGCACAAGATCGTTTAAGAGAACATCGATGTCGTTTTCTCATGCGTGGAATTCCCGCTCAGAATGGAATTCAGTCGAAGTATTGTCGATATGAGTGGCCTGGACCTGTCTAGTACTCCAGCGTGATTTATATTGAAACGGATACTCAGTTTTGATTTAGCCATAAGAAATTACACAAAATTAAATTATGTATAATTAAAAATTTTATGAAATTAAGGGTATTTTTAAGTTTAGGTCGGACTTACTTATCTTGTTTGAAATATATGGTAAACTGGATTTTATTTAGTTGATCAAGTAAACACGTATAAATCAAATTAAATTAAGGTGCCGATATTTCAATGTGTGAAATGATGAATATTAAGTCTTTGTTAAATAATCACGATGTATTCAACATATAGCTTCTCAAATATATAGCTTGAAAAATTGTTTGGGGCCATACATCACAGACAGTATAAATTTGTACTTTCATTCGTCAGTTCGTCGTCTTCTATGTCTTTCAGAAAAAATTTTACTTGGTGTAAACGAGCTTGGTGCTATTAGAGCTAGAAATCACGGTAAAGAGAACATGAGCGAGCAGCTTGGTTCTATTGGTCTATGCCAAGACGTACAAACTGTGTTAAAACAGAAGACTGAACATATTATGTTATTTGAAGTTTTGTAATGAATCATGTTTGTGTTAGGCGGAAGAAGGCAATTTCAACGCAATGTTTGGTGCCATTCAAGAACTACGAAAAGCAAATTACGAACAATTTACGAATTTGTACGATGTGTGCAGACACCAAGATATCGAACAGTAAGTTGTTCAATGTTCATAGACTTGCTTCGTTTGAGATTACATGATTAACAACCTATGTCAACAGTACTGCACGACAAACTGCTCTTCCTACTGAAGTTATGTGTAGAATATAATAATAATAATGTTTTATGTCATCTCCAGACAAGGATATATTGACATGTTGGAACTTCACGACGTTGTCCGTTCCTTCGACATGGCAGCAAAACAGGAGTTGTTGGACGCTGTCTTGATGCGTTTGCGAAGGAATAGTATGGATCAAGTGGACTAGAAGTAGTGTATTGATGCTATAAACTGGAGAAACTATCCAGGTATGTTTACGATCGGTAATTTCAGCCTATATATGTTGGATCAATGTTTGGATGCATAAATTGCAACTGGCGGCAAGCATTTACCATATCAAAATCTTGTCGATAATTTCCTCCGTTTGCAGCAAGATAATTTTACTTGCCGATGAAAGAATTAAATCAATGTATCATTTCCACGAATTCATGAGACGTTCGGAAACGTTGCGTTGTGTGTATAACACATCTGCCAAAATTGTGAAGAGAAAATATTGAGGTGACATTATAACTGAAAGTTAGAAGTCTACATACAAAACAAATCCGCGTACGTGGACAACATAGACCCCTGAAATGAACTCCCATTCCCTTACTAGTCTTATTATGCATTGCACATGCAAATGGGCATTGTTCGGAGTGCAGTTCTGTCGTTTGATAACGTTTTCTTTACTACTGAGCTATGCTCATTTTTTGTGAACTTCGAGAAGTACTTGTCAGTTTCTATCGCTGAAACGAGAGCCGAGGTAGGACAGACAGCAGCGAAGTCAATTATTGTCATATAACTAAATAATGAGCGAGAGCGGACGACGGCGTAGTTTTTTTGGATATCCGTAAAGCTTTCGATTCAATTAATCATAATATCCTATTACGCAAAATGAAAGAG
>JAOBYK010990868.1:0-24435 GCA_025434845.1 Phenganax subtilis | reverse complement strand
TTGTCAAGGAAAAATTGTCGATTTCTTGTAATACACACGAGCAAATAAAACTTGTCAAGGAAAAATTGCCCGTCTGTGCGGGGCTTTATTGTTTAGTGTGGATGGTTAGGAATTGTAGGAAAACGCTAGCGTGGCCGGACGCCAAGCAGTTGATGCGTGCTTGAATGAGCGAAAAAACGAGACATCAAAACGCATTACTATTTACTGTGAACAAAGTCTACAGGTCTTGAGATTTCAAACCTTTCATGAAATATGATAACTCAGGTTACAAATGTTACCTATTAAGCGCAGACTTTGCTTAGTTGTTAAATCCTTGAGAAAGAACTATTTTAGATTTGACGAAAAAGAAACGTCTATAGCTAAACCATACTTTTAAACCATATTTCAACTTTGCTGAGGTCACTATTTTCACTATAGTGTAAATGAATTCAAAAAGGCGAATTCGAAACTATGCATTAAGCGTAGTTTTTATTAAAATTGATTCAATCCCTGTGGATAAATATGTTCGAGCGTGTTCTAGTCACATTGGTTACTGTCAATTTCAGATCACTTTTTAAAATTGACGGTGACGTCAAGATCAAAGTAAAAGTATTCCGTGCGCGTATTAAACATGACAACACCATTTTTTCAGGCATTTTATTTCTGTTTTCCGAGCTCTGAAAAATCCACAGTGCGAAAGCGTTGCACTCTGTTTCAGTGAAATTACTTCGAAGTAATGTTTCAGTTCATAGTTGACAATAGGGTGATGGAGAGGTTTCAACTGACAGACCAGAGATCTCAGCCTCCCAAACTGAGACATTTTGTCTAGATTGAATGTAACAATTTGTTCAATTGCTACAATAAAAAGTGCTTTCTTGTAATTTTCTGCATTTTCCATGATATATTTTAGAGCTCTAACATTTTCCGTAAAATGTTGATCAATTCATTTGCTAACTTGGAGTAATTTCCTGCATCAGTTCCTCTACATTACGACAAAGTTCCTTGCAATTTCTCCGAAATGTTTTAGTCATCCTGCTCCAATCAACCAATCAGAATAACTATAAAAAATAATTGGAATCTAATTAATCAATTAGAACAAGAACTTGGGAAGTTTCGAGAAATTCATAAATTATCGATCGACATTTTTCGGAACGTTTTGTCTGTAAAATACCGTAAAGAAATACGCTCTGCAAGCGAATTTGGAAGTGCTGGTGTGATGTTTTGTTTTGGTTCATTTTTTAACAATATAAAATCAACATGTCTGACCAAAAATCTAGAAGCAAACCAAGCAGTAGCAAAGCCAACCCGAAAATTTGTTCCTGCTATGCAAATTTTAAAGCATCATTCATTTCCTTTTGATTGCTTTCACAGTCTATGACCAAAAAAATATTTGCATAGCAGGAACACATTTTCGGGGTGAATTCGCCACTGAAACCAAGAGATATTAAGTAAGAGAAATCAATAAATATTTCTTCAAAACTTAGCGATAGACAACATAAATTTTCATCATCGAAGACAATGATGGACCAAGAAGCGAAGACATTCTTAGAAGAACGATCCAGTTTTGAAAATATGCGAAAGAAGGTAGCCGATGTTCATTTCAAAAAGTACATTAAGCTGAATGTTGGTGGTCATACATTCAAAACATCAGTTGAAACTTTAGTGAAAGACCCCCACTCAATGCTAGCGTCCATGTTTAGCGGAAGATTTGAATTGAAGCCAGACGAGGAAGATAGTGCGTATTTCATTGATAGAGATGGAACTCATTTCAGGTATCATGAATTTTCAGTCACATAAATAGTTAATACGTTTTACATAGGAATTTATAGGAAGTCTCTGCATGCTTAACTATAGTAAAATTGCCTAGCGTTAGAGTAATATTGTTTAACGCTCGGTTAATACTGATTTGACGGTAAATTGAATGATTGAATTCTTAGATTAAAACAATGAATCCAAGAGCTGATTCGCTGGATCCTAAGACTGAATTATTGAATCATAACTTTGATTAAATACTGAGCCGATTCATTGGATCCTGATATTGATTCATTGAATCCTACGAGTAGGAAGTTCAAACACTCGTAGGACTTCCTCCGATTTCAAAACACCTCGAAGTTCGCTAAAAATACTCAGCTTCGCCTCGTATTTTCAATTCGTCTTGCCGTTTGAAAATCGGAGGAAGTCCTGAACTATATCATGTAAGATAGGAGAATTAATTTGTTACTAGGTTTAGTGCTAGGGATTAGCTCTGGTTTACGCGAGGACCTAGCAACGTTTTCGGGATCTTTTACTACCAACTGTCGCCACAAATTAATACATAAAAACACTTTTCAATCAGATCATCACACGTTTAAGTTTATACTGACAGTTGGAGCAGAGAAGTTGGTGTTCCGAACACTCCCTAATCATGGACTGACTCAAAACGAAAATAAAAACTAATTATATAGAGCTTAGATTACTTGTAGAGGCATGCTATTTTGAAATGATATATCAACTACTGACATTAAGGCATGACTACAAATACAGGCGGGGCATTTAGTTTACACAGGCGTTACCTAATGACGACGATTAACAGCAAAATAAAAAGTTCATGTTTTGTAACAAATTAATTAAAAAAAGACAAATACAACTTAACCTCAATGTTACCAACTTAATCTCAAGTAAACCTTATTCTTAACAAAATAAACCTCAATCTTAACAAAAATGGAAACTAGATGTTGTGGAATAAGCTCCAAATCAGTCCCCTTTCTATAGCCGTAGTGATATTTTTGTCGAGATTGAGGTCTCATTTTTTATTCGTTTCACATTAGAAGACGGTCAAATCGTCTAAACGAACGAATCGTCGGGCAATTTTTTCGTCTCATATGAATTGTAGGCAGATATAAAGACGTTTTTCGATTAATTTTTCGTCTAGACAATAAGTCGTCTTCAAAAAATCGTCTTAACAGACGAACAGAGGGTCGGACATATTTTGACGATTTCAGTTCGTCTGAAATTTTGTCCCACTCGTTTTTACATCAGACGATTTGTGCGACTGAGACGATTTGTCTGTCTTCTAATGTGAAAACGGACATTATTCAATGGGTCCATTCATGCAACATGAACCAGACCCGCCAACCCCAGAGAATACAAAACCTGATAAAACCTGAGAATATGAATTTTTGTCTAATAAAATTTTAAGAGCTATTCACTGTTAAAATATATCTAAATCATGTTGTTAGAACAAGAATCTTAGCACTATAAATGAACCACAAGACTGTACATATGTATTTACCTATTCGTGTGTTTTGTTATACACTGTAGTTGCATTTTTCGATGACTCTACGAGAACGATTGTACTTGTTACGAAAAACTGGGAGGTGTAGTATCATAGTCTGGAGGTCGTGAGAAATGGGCAAAAACCGGAGGGGTTCGGAGTACTCCTGAACATATTTTTGTATATTTTGACTTTCTAGGCTAATTTTGAATTACCTGCGAACTGGAGAGCTTATCTACCCAAGAGAAAACAAGATATTGGCAAGAGAGCTTTATCGTGAGGCTGAGTTTTACCAATTAACTGAAGTCCAGAAGGAGATTTGGCCTCAACTAGCGTTTCCTAAATCTAGTGCTATTGTAAGCAGTTTAACAGAAGAGCAAAAAATGGCTTTGATGTCATGGTTACTTCCTGAAGAAAATTTTGTCAAATGGGTTCTGCTGTACTCTGCAGCTGTTTATGGATGGAAGCCTGCTGCATTTCACCAGCATTGTGATGATAGAGGTCCTACTGTTATTATCGCCAAGGCTGGTAATTACGTATTTGGAGGATATGCCAAAGTTTCATGGAACTCAGGTGATATGCCATATATTAGAATTGATATAATACATCATTTTAATTGGTAAACAGGTCACTGACAGAAACATTGATTTACTTCGCCAAAAATGTAAGAGCGCGGATGCGCAAAAATATCCTCAGGTGCATCTTAAGCCACACTCACGCGAATAAAATTGACAAAAAAGTTTTTAATACATCAGAAATAAGAGTTTGGGACTCAAATTTAGGTGTGAAAATTTTTTTTAGCTGCCCCTAGGTGTGTTCAAATTGCCTTTTTACAAACACATTTGTGTGTGGCGTAGACTTACTCTGCAATTCTATCTGCATGAATATGTATTGACTGTATGTGAGACAATCTGATTTTTACACTGGACGAAATAAACTTTCGTTAGTTTTCGAGGCGAGTTTTGTTGCGATTTTTCTCTTCTTAGTGTGGGTGATCGAGTAGCTTGACTGGCGAGTACTAGATTACCAAAATTGTTAGAGCAAGTATACTTGCCAGTTACCCACTGTTTCACATCGTTCAACACGAGAAGAATCGCATCGAAAATCGCCCGTGTATACGGGCCTTTACTGCAAAAAAATGACTGAATCTTGTCAGTTAATTTAAAATTGAGTTTCAAAAAGCCTCATTAGTTGTTATGCATCAAAAACACGATCCTTGCATCCAGTCTTTATCATGAACTACTGATTTTTTAACGGAAGTAAACCCTCTTGTCGGAAGACAAATTATGAGCTCACCTGCGAAATCTCATTGCATAGAATTATCAACAAAATTACCAAATTGCACAAAATTATCAAATTGCATTCCCTTGTTTTGTCATCTGATAAAATGCAGACTACTAAGATTAGCCTGCGTCTCGAGTTTTAAATAACAAAATGTCCTTTGTGTTTTAAATACAAGCTTTTGTCAAGGCACTCACAAATGCAGGTGCGAAAATTAAGAACAATTTCGGATTTTTCGCTTATTCTTTTCTGGAAATATGTATATTCGATCAGCAATTTCTTGTACACGACTACTTGGTCATTTTTGCTGTGACTACATGACCAAGTATATATCATTTGAAAACCAATCATATGTCTATTCGTGTACAATTGCAACACAGAATTTTAGTCAAAATATGTGTACATCTATAACCCTCTATAAACGCAATTCAGTTTGACATAGGTTAGTTTATATGTTTTTTTCGAATGCGTTTAAACTACTCGCGTCAAATGCAAATTTGCAATGTCTTGTGCCCCGCAGTCGCTTTTTGTTTTGTTGTTTTCAGTACCTCAAAAGTCATTTACTCTGAATACCAATATTATGTATTTCCCTATAGTTTAATTACATAATTGATTTGAAAGTTTTTAGAAAGTGTGTGTGTGGGAATGTTTTTGAATTCTGACTTATCCACCGTTTAAGCTAAACGGCGTACAAACAACCTGTACATGATTTTGTTTGCTTTCTGATTTTTCATATGATCACTCCCAATGTTCTCATGATTTTGTGATTATTTAGTGATCTTTTCCGATCTGTTTTGTTACGCTCATTTTTTTTGATGTTTAAACCAAAAATAGAGTACATTTTACCGTTGTTCGAATTGAAGTTTTCATGAAATATACTCACAATACAATTCTTCGCCCCGATTAGTTGATTTGTGCAAGTTTCTCAAAAAATTAGTCAACTTCCTGTTTGTATAAATTGACCAATGGCTAAGCGTTTCAGTGACTGACTGATCAATGGGGGAAAAGCATGCTCATAAACTGAAGGTTGACCAATATTTTGGGAAACTTGCACAAATCAATTGATCAGAGTGAGGAAATGTATTGTGGGTATATTTCATGAACACTTCAGTTAGAATTACATTAACGCTCTATCTTTAGGTTCTGCTCTTGTAAAAGATAAAAAAGCATTTATGTTTACTCTTGTCAATCCAACTGGTGCTCCTCCAACGAAAATTCCTAATTCTAGTGAAAATGGAGGGATCTGGTGCCACCCCAACTACGGACCCGGGTTTGGAAATGCTCATGGTCGGAATGTATGCTTCACGCATAACAGCAATACAGTTATAACCACTTGTGATATAGACAACAATGATTACGGTTTTGTAATTCCTGGAGTTTATGACTTCTCCACTCTTATATTTGGAAGTACCTCGTTTGTTGTAAAAAATCTTGAAGTACTTGGATTAAAACAAAGTTGCCAATAACACTTTAAAGTATTAGAAAACGGGTGAAACACTTTGGTTATAAGGCCCACTTACACGGCGATTTTTACTGCGACTTTACGCCTGTTGAAAGATGTGATGGAGTAGATACCTGTCGACTATATTTGCTCCAACAATTTTGTTAAATGCGTTTGTCAGTCAACCTACTTGATCACATACGCTGGAAGGAAAAAAATGGCAGCAAAAATGGCACTTGTAAACGAGCCTTTACTTCTTCCCTATAGTACAGAGAACCATTGACAAACTTCGACATGCAAAAAATCCCTTTGTATTGATGTGCTATAAGATATCTTTGAATAGCTGTTAAATAAACGACTTTATACTCTAAATCAAGGCCGAAAATTTTTTTTATTCTAAAGTCTTTTTAATAAAGTTTTATATTTTTGTTAATAGTGTCAACAAATTCTCTTTTTCATTCCCTAAGTATTATCTCTTTTTCACATTGATGTTTTTAATATATGAAGTCATTTTAAGACAAAATATTAAAGCCTCAGTGTATTAGGAAGACTGCACAGAGTGTGTCCTGACTGAGCCCTAGCGTTGATATGCCATTTTCGTCGACTTTAATTTATCGCATTTAATATAAAGGCCTATATTTCTTGAGAATTCAATGTTTAATCTACCGCAAACAATAAGACGGGTTAAAAATGTTACTTAAAGTCATCAGTCAGACGGTATTGCTTAGACTTGACTTCTTGAGAAATATGGCATTTTATATTTGGATAAAATGCAACGGCTAAGCCAGATTTCAAAGAGATATTTCAACTTTTGCTGAGGTCAGTATTTGCACTGGAGTGTAAAATGAATGCAAAAAGGCGAATGCAAAAGTATGCATTCAACGTAGTTTTTATTGAAATTGTTTCAACCCCTGTGGATAAATATTTTCGAGCGAGTTCTCAACATTGCATTCCACGCCAACTCGTCAAAAGATCATTTTCAAGGCGTAGCGAGTTTAACCTATCTTCTATTTTTGAGGTAAGTTTTTTTCATATAAGGTGTTACTTTCTTTGTATATGTAAAAAACGGTTTCGCTTACAAATTGTTTGCAATTTGATTGCAAGTTGCATGCAATTTGTGTTTACAATGTATGCTTCGTTAGTTCTTCATCATTTTCGTGTTTAGTCTTACTTTAAGCCTGTTATAATCTTCGAGCCTTTGTTGTGTGTTAAACTGCAAAGTGCAGTGTTTATCATGTACTGTAAACTTAATTGAGCGTCACAAGACGGACAAAACACAAGAAAAGGCCCTTTAAAACCACTTTAAATAACTAAGACGTGTTTCAATGGTAGCTCAAACAAAATAAAATGAATGAAAATTTAAAATAAAGGATAGATATTATTAAGCACTTCAGTGCTGGCAGTATTTTTATCTTTGGCTCTTAAATAGTTATAATTTTAAACTGCAGTATTCTTTATCTATGAAAGATTTTGCACTTCTCTTGTCACTTATTTGTAGAATGTTTATATATGACAAAGCTTTCGTGATAAAGTTATCTTTAATTGACTGTTGCGTGCTCGCTTTCAAACATGAATAGTGGCAAAAACGCATAACTTTATAAACATTTCCTCGCGTTGTCTTCAGAAACCAAATAAGAAATACGGGTAATTTCGTTGTCGTTTTTTACTGCATGATTCATACAATGATATAGATTGTCTGTACATTTTCATTGTAGTTCATGTTTGCCCTATCCAACCGCGTGCAGAGAAGCAAGTTTTTCTGCAAAAATTCGTCTGCCCGAGCCGAGATCAAGTTTTGTAGGTTTGGCAAAAGCGCTTCTGGAATAGTTATATAGCAGCCTACCTCGTCATAAACATGTGTGACAGAAAATCTTGACAAGGCATAAAAATCATTTGTCTGTTGTCTCTGTCAGATAAAATTTGACATGTTTTTGAGGGACTCCGTGCCAATACGCAGCCGTCAAATCATGTTTCGCTGCTGTATATAATATGGCACATTTTGTCATGAAAAACAGTCTCGCGAAAAAAATGACAAAAATTAAAAATTGCGGCACCTACACTAGGGCACAAGGCAAATTTACTTCGAAAACCAGTCATACAAAAAATTATCTTGTCGGTGTAACAGCATAAGGAATGATTATCTAATTTTTTCTTTTACGTGCAATTCATAGTTTAGAACAAACTGAAATATTCATTTAGATCACTTGTGATGAAGGCTTAGACTATAAAGTCAATTATCATTTAAAAGCAATGTTCGTGATTGTTTCTAAAAATTAGAATGCAGGTTATCGACGAGTGCATGGTGGTCGAATGAAATTGAACACCAGGGGCCGGCTGTTAGAAAGTTGCATAGCGCTATCCATTGGACAGTGAATATTTCAACTTTCATAAAATTGGACAAAAATGCAGAAAATTCGATTTGATCAATAATATATATATTAAAGAATTTAATCTATCGACATCAGTCGTAAGTTTAAGTTATAACAATCAATGGAAAATTTTACGAAGATAAAATCACTATTCAGTGGATTGCAGTTGAGAATAGTCTTAATGTATTTATTAGCCTAACAACTTATTGATTATTTGAATTATTATCCGTAGTAGATGTCCTTGAATGCGAGTCACATTTTTTCGGAATCTGGTGGGTGGGATAGAGGAATGCGTTTCTTAGAGATAAAAACAATACTATATCGTTCCACTTCATTTCCTAAACATTCATCAAGTTTTGAATTATATGAACATGACGAATCTTTGTAACCATTATAGAAACGATTTTTGTGATTGCTCTTTCCTTTTCCTGAAGAGATGGATTTCGCTTGCCAGAATAAAGTTCAGATCATGTGACTTACGCCCGTTGCAATAGGTCACAATAGACTGCAGTTATAACACCATTTAGTCAAGTTGCCTACAGCTTTGTTTGCATAATACAAAACAAAAATGCTACCATAAAGAGCTCCAATAAAACTGTTCAAAAATGTTTTTCAACGAGTGATTTGAGAAGTGGAGAAGTTAAAACATTTCTCGAAAGCACTTCGCTATTTATTTAAAATACCTCGACTCTTGATTCAAATTTGTATGCTCCATGTGTTTTAAATTGGACATGAAAAACTAGTCTTTTCCGTCTTGAAATATCCTATTTGCGCGAAGGCCATGTTTTTAACAAAGAAACTTTCACGACTAAAAGGTTTGTAATTCCTCCAAATAAAGCATATAATTTTCCAGGGAAACAACAATGTTTGTTTTGAGAGACATGTTTGTATTTTGGCGACTCTTATATAAATAACACTTGACTCATAAGTGGAATGTTACCTCTGTTGAACAAAGAAACTAAGACCCCTGTAGTTACGCGACAAAAGCGTGTGAAGGATTGATAAAATGATAATCGAACAAACATTGTCGACGTGGCGGTATTTCGCTATGAACTGGGAGAGGCTACACAATTTCACAAGAGTATCAACATTCTCGGCCGTTTAGTTCTCTCCCCAGGTCCACTGACTCGAGGGGCGTATAAATCGAAAAACAAAATGGTGGAATTCAATGATGTGAACTCACTGTGTGAACTTTGCGAAACCAATCCCGCGTGAACGCGCCATAAAACTGCACAAAGATTAAAATTGCATGCTAAAGCGTTTGTAAACTCTTTTGCCTTGAACAAACATCCAGTTGATTTTAAATACTTTTACCTAAAAACTAAAACCGTAACTCTACATTTTGAATTCCAAGCAAACAAAGCAATTATTGACCATCAAAGGCGCTATAGCTACAGCGAGCGCTCTCAGTTCCATTCTAATCGATAATCATGTTTTACCTATAACGTAAAACAGAAATATTCTCAAGACCAACACAGAAACAATTGCCATATTAAAGAAAATATTTCTGAACTTCAGTCTGAAAATAAATATTATGTTTTTTCTTGGTAGGAAAGTTTAAACAGCAGCAATGGCGTACAGGTGTCTTCGATTCTGCGTATTCTTTTTCAACATGCTCTTTTTTGTAAGTATATAGTTTTAATATTCATTAGCCGAAGGCCCAGTGAATAGAGAGATTAAGATACTGCTATTTTGCCTGACGGCTACGGGTAGCGTTATTTTAATCACAATATCTGTAGCAGACTTCTTTACGTTTATTTCTACATTTTCTTCGGATTTGTTGCAGACCATAGTTTTGTACAAAAGAATGTGCAAGTTTAAAGAGAAAAAAATGAACGTGAAAGTTATGTGCGTTTATTACCGTGGTATCAAGACTACGATAAGACACTGATTTCTTAAAGCCTGGTTCTCATATATGGCCGATGGTCGGCGACGCTCCTGCGACTTTTGTTCCAGATGATCGGAGAAAATTATTTACCACAAACAAACGATTTTACTCAATAGTGACCCAGTACAATGAACGTCGCCGATCATCGGCGACATACGAGAACAAGGCTCTAAGCCTGGTTCTCAGTTGTCGCTGATGGTCAGCAATGCTCTTGCGACTATTGCTCTTCATCATTGAAAGAGAAATTATTACCTATAGACAAACGATTTTAAGCAGGAGTGATGAAAAACTATGAACCTTGCCGATCATTGGCAACATATGAGAATCAAGCTTAACTTATGAGTTATGAATGGTTTGAGAAATACTAAATCGACACAGTTTCATATATTTCGTAGAGTTTGTAAGATATATTATATTTTTCACGTTTAGATCAGCGGTGGTGCTTTGTGTGGTTATGGCATTTATCTTCGTGTTGAGGAAGATGATTACGCAGATATTTGTGAACAATACAGTTGGGTTAACTCTGCTAATATATGCATAGCAGCAGGAGCATTAATCTTCTTCATTTCTGCTTTTGGATGCATTGGAGCTGCAATGAAAAGTTCTACCCTGCTAGGATTTGTGAGTACCGTATTTTTTTCTAATAAACACCTCAGGCGTTTATTAAAAACACTTCGGAAGGGGGGTGATTATTAAAGAGGGGTGTTTCTTAGACAGACGTGTTTATTTCAAATGTTTATAATTTAGAAATACAAAATCTGGACAAAATTCAAACAAATGTTAACGACATACAGCAAAATACTTGGCTAGTAATGTAGCAGTAATATAAAGGGAACGTTTATAAGAGAAGGGCGTTTATTACAAATTTCAGAACGTTGAGGGGGTGTTTATTGGAGTGGGGTAATTATTAGATAGAGGGCGTTTATTAAAATAAATACGGTTATGTAATGATAATGGAGACCTTAAGCAAGCCGTGTTTTTGACAGCACGGACATCGACCGGAAGTAAACTTGACGTTCTCCACCAATCACCGTGCAGTTCGTGTTGTCAAAAACGTCGCTTGCTCTAATAACTTTATACAAAATACCAATATCGGTACATTTAATACATAGCTAATATGTTCACTAGTTAGGGGTTATCTTTGTTTTAAGCGCAAACCTAGAAACTTTCTTGGATCTTATAAAGGGTATAGATGCCACAAAGAGTATTGCATAGTGTTGTGATATGATAATTAAGTCATATGTTGAATTTTTCACCATGCATTTTATGTAGTTCTTCTTTTTCCTGCTGTTGATTTTCATTCTCGAATTGGCTGCTGGAGTCTTAGCGTTTGTTTACAGAACAGAGGTGAGATAGATTGTTCATGTCTGAAGTTTTCACAAAGATCTAAAAACTCCTTAATAGAGAGCTAAAGCAAGAGGCGTTTTTGACAACACGTACGTCGACCAGAAGTAAACATGAGCTTTTCCACCAATCACCGTGCTTGACCCAGTCCTCTGACGTTTCTCGTGCTGTTCGTGTTGTCAAAAACGTCGCTTGCTGTGATCAAAGTAGAAGCTTTTCACAAGGAAACTCTACGTTCTGAAAAATTTGGAGGAAATATTGGAGTGAAGTAGTTCAGTGTTGAGCACTGTATCGGTCCCTTAAATATTTTTAGCAAATCTTTGTAAACCTAGGATTTACCTATCCGAAACTTTCACTTTGATTAAACTGAGCCTTATATCTAATTCTAATTCTTCGAAACGAAATTAAAACACAAAGAAAAACACGAACGTGTTTTAGGTGTTACCTTCTGATAAAACATCATCCTAAATTTATGATTTGATTTTCTTCCGTTGTAGCTACAACCTTAATTTTCAAAAAAAGTTTCACTAGTAAACGAAATCGGTCATTTTTCAAGCCAATAAAAACAAAATGCTGTTCGTGTTTTTCAGATATAAAACACTCGACCACGCCTCGTGTGTTCTACTTTAAAGAACCTTTTAAAAACGCGAGCGCTGATTCGTTGAAAGCGTCAAAAAACCGTGTATCTGTAACTCGACAGAAACACGGTAATCTTCTTGCGGAATGTTCGCGCGTGTTGCGTGGATTAAAAAAGAATTTTAAAAGTCAAGACTATAAACAAAAAAATTAATATTGAAAAATATACTAGAACAAATGGTTAAAAGAATGTAATAAAAATCAAAATCTTTTATAGTTTTTAAAGGTTATTTACTTAAGGAAATAGAAAACATAGTTTCCTATGCTTCTATCGAGTTATAGCAACACTTGTGCTAGTTTGGGAGAAACTCGAATTTGCGTGGAAACACTCGGCTAGCGGTTCGTGTTCCCACGCAATTTCTTGTTTCTCCTAAACTCGAACACGTGTCTCTATAACTCTATAGAAACACGGAAAGTGTTTTCTATTTTTTAAGTAAAGAACATTAAAAAATTCCTGTTCGTGTTTTGAATAGTACTCAATATATACGATTTGCCCCTGCTCAAAGTATCGCCAATATTTTGAGATAATAGTTGTTGAAACGGGAGAAACTGGATGTGATAATATTTATTGAAACGGTCATGTCATTACAGTTCTTTCGTAATTCCTAGGTGGTCGATGAAGCTGAAATTTGTTTGAATGGCACAATTCAACAAGCCCGAGATGGGCAAGAATACCTCCAAGAAGCCTGGGAGGCGGCACAAAATGAGGTAAGATCTACTTGCCTGTCTTCTTCAAAAGTTTATTTAGTTATCATACATGTGGTAACTAAATCTCACTAGATCTAATATGGTCAGTTTTTCCTCCACGATCAGTAAAATAATGGGCCATTCCAGCTATGGACCAAATTTTGATCTACACAAGAAGAACAAAATCCATCATCACAGCTTAAAGAGCACCTAAAATAAGTAGAATTGCAAGGGTTGGTTGCAAAATGTTGCCGTTAAAATGCAAAACTATTGCCGCCAAAATTTGCAAATTTTATCAGTATAATTTTGTATTTCGCGCCCAGGAAAAATAATAATCACAAGCGCGATTGAGCGTATTGCTACAACTTTGCATCTGTTAACAATTAAATGAAAGCTGTTTAAAATTTCATCTTCGTGGAATATCGGAATGGTAATATCTTGGATATCAAATAGCTATTAAACATGCAGGATAATTCTTAAGGAATAAGATTGAAAAGCCGCCTTTCTTATCCTTAAATGGATATATTTCCACTCTCACCAAAGTCACAATCAAAAATATTTTTTTGCGTATATTAATGATGGTGTATCTTTAAATATGATCTATTCTTTTAGTTCGATTGTTGTGGAGTTCGTGGTGTTGCTGATTGGGGAGGAGCTACAAATTTCTGCGAAGATACTAGTGCTGATGTAAGTTTGCTTGCTTTTATGGTTTCATCTCAAAACAATCCGCTCAAAAGACGTACCGTGAACACGGAGTCTTTTTGATGAGACGACCAGCTCCTGTTTAAACTTACATTATTTTGATGACTCATCCAGCTTCGGCAGATGTCATCGCTTTGTGAATTAATTATAACAAACACAGCAAAGAATTTTAAGTTCAATTAGGGGACAAAATGCCTGAAAATAGGTTTGCCGAAATGTATATAGTGTTTTTTAAGTTTTTCTATAATCTTAATCTCAATGTAACTGTTCAAACGTTTCTTTTTAAAACCACGTAATCAAAGCGTTCACCTTGGTTATATAATACATTTCTTCTTGTGCTATGACAAAAGTCGAGTCTTATGCACTTCAATTAAAAGCAGTATAGGTTTAATTTCCAGCAATGCTTTCAAATAGGGTTGTTTGGATAAATTTGAAGATCAATCAAGAGAATTTTTGTTGATCATTGGAGGGCTGTGCATTGGACTGACTTTAATAGAGGTAAGATGATTTTTCTGGAAAATATGAATTTACAGATTATAAAAGGGGTCGAGAATCCCGTGAAATTACAGTGAAATGAACTGCTGTATACTTTAGTTGTAAGGTGTTTGGATCAGTTCCTCGGTGCATGCATGAAAAATACTCAAGCTTTCGCCAAATACGCATGTCTTTTTAATTAATCTCTAATGAACAATTCCCATTGTAGACTAAATTTTGATCTAGTCAAAAAGAAATAAATTTACCTAAACAGCTGCAAACAAAATATTAGATGTAGTAAAATTGCAAAGTTTGGTCACCAAAGATTGTAAAATGCGGGAAAAATAGCCCTGCGAAGTTTGCAAATTTAGTATATTTTTTTACTACGTGCGGAAATTGTTAGCACTTTTTGGGTCACTGTCGGCTTAAGGTGGCTCCCAAGAGTTTTATCTCCGGGGGTATTTTGATCGTATAAACAAGTAAATTTGAATGCCGAAATAATATTTTGGTCGCGAAACAAACGTTGAATATCTTGCATTTCCTTTGGTGAATTTTTTTTCATATTTTGCACATCGATTGCTGGTGGTTTACTTGTTTATTTGCCAGATTTTAAAAATATTAAATCGATACGTTTTTGAGTAATTCGCAAAAAATTACTGTGGAAAACTCCTTCGATTTATTTTTTTTCAAAATTGGTGTGTAATATACGATCAAAATACCCAAGGAGATAAAACTCTAGGGAGCCACCTTAAATTGGCAACAATTTCAGCAAGTAATATAGAAACATATGCTAAATTTGCAAACTTCCCAGGGCTATATTTCCCGCATTTTACAAGCTTTCGCGATCACACTTTGCAATGTTACTACATCTAATATGTTCTTTCCAGAAGCATAGATGAATTTACTTCTTTTTGCCTAGATCGAAATTTAGTCTATCACTAGAATTGTCCATTTTAACATCGTTTCTTATCAATTCTTCACAGATTCTTGGTATGATTTTTGCAATCGCCCTTATCCTTAACATCAACAAGGAAAAGAAGACCATTCAAAAACCCAAGGAAGATTATGGCAAATTTTAAATTTTCACTTTTCGATTAACTCTGAATTAGAATCCTTTGTTGCGAAGGAATAAATTTTAGTCTTTCTACTTTTAGTCAATTACCCATAACGATTTTCACATTACCATAGAAATAGCCTTTACATTATATTTTCAACAATACAACATATCTACAGTAGATTTCTTGGTTTTATTGTATTAACTGAGTGCAGAATGAGAGTGAGGGTGTCCTTAAAAGTTTCTCAAATTCGTTAATAAATTAATGAACTCAAACCAAGAAAATCAAATAAAGCCTGTAATGTAATGTAGTGTAATAGTGCTGTGCAAACTCCGGGTTTTTCATCCCCAGCTGCAGCTTCGGCCAATAAAACGCCGGCAGAAGATTTTCCTACTCCGGCAAATTTGTGAAAATTCGAACTTTCATGGAAACCTTGCGTTTCAAAGTGGAAGCACGCAAGTTTTTGCTCTTCTGTCGATACTAATCGTGCGTTGTTCCGAGTGCACTTTGGTCGGATATTTATCAAATCTAGTGCGACGTTTACCGAAACCCGACAGTAGTCTGCAGCACAAATAAATGCTGCCAGAGTTTTGCCGGGGTTGAAAAACTCCGGCTCTGGCGCACAGCACTATTGTGTAATAATCATATTATCATCAACTGTTATGACGGCATCCTTCCGTTAAACGTAACACTTTTCTCTTGGTTGTTAGCTGTGAGGAATCTGTTCATTCACAAAAACGACTTCACTTCTCCGAGACTTTTTTCACTTGTAAAATATGAATTCATTTCTGCATTTAGAGATCATTTGAAATTACATAAATTAGCGCCTGGAATAATTAGAGATGTCCCCAAGAGACCAAATTTTCGCGCATACAAGGGCATGAGTGTACACATTGTCTTTAAATTTCTATGCAAATATGAAAGATTACCAGAAAAAAATTAAATATTTCGAGCGAAGGTTCTTGGTCGGTAAGTTAGTAAGAGTCTTCGCACAAAATGCATGTCGACGTTTGTCTATCATATTCACACTGAAGTTTTATCAAAGAACCTACATACAATAGCACTCAGCGTTCGAAGAAATTGCATAATTTAGTTAGTATTTTCGTGGTACACTCTGTATATCTTACTTCAGTTGTGGAAACACGGTTTTAGGAAATTTTCAAGCAGATTCCAATCCAACCCTTGCGTGTTGACACTCTATCCACTTTGGTCGCTGTCATCACTCTCAATCGTTTGCTCTTCGTTATTATAGTCTAAATCATCGCTGTCTTTATCCCAATCTTTCATTTTTCCTCCCATCATAAAATCTTCTCTTAAAATATTCCAACGTGATGTTTTCTCATCTCTTGCAATTTCCTACAGCAAATAAATACGCTGTTAAAATTAGCAATACGAAAGCGTGTTTATCTGATATTACGGTTGAAAACTTGAACAAACGCTTGTTCCATGTTTTTGTTCAAGTTTATGTAAACTTGTAAACGGTAAAGACATCATCATCACTGGCGATGATTTTGATAACAACCTTTATTTTATCTTTGATATCAAGAGTGTAATCGACGGAGGCCAATTCTTACATTAAGTATCATACCTCGTTTATGGGTAGTCCAGTTTCATTCGTGTCATTTTTTAACATGTCTAAGAAGCTTGATTTAGACACTGTTTTTAACACTGAAGAAAAGACAATATTTATAAATCATTATTTTGCCAATGTAAGGCAGGGTCCATTAAGAGGCTCTGAGTGATTTATTTCCTTATCGATTATTGATGAGTTTGAGAATTATGTTCATACTGCACCTTTGGCTTTCTTTGCTTCAGTTGGCGCGGTTTTTAGTTTGGCATCAAGTTCTTTTTGATGTTTGTTGACAGCGTTGAATAATTTCACAACTAGATATTGTAAAATGCATGCAATATTTTAGTTTTAATGAGGAATCACCCTTAGAAAACTGAGAACAACGCATTTACAATAATGAACTACCGGTAGACCATAAATGAACGATTATATAAGTGCTGCAGCGTTTATTAAATTCTTCTGGGGCCAGTTGTTTGTACGCTGTTTAGCTTAAACGGTGGATAAGTCAGAATTCAAAAACACTCCCACACATTTTCTAAAATTTTCAAATCAAATCTTATATACTCAAACTATAACTAAATACGTAATAATAGTATTCAGGTAAAGAAATTTCAATTTCGTTGTTCAAGGAATACATAAATATGATTTCTGTTTTGAATTTATCCACCGTTTAAGTTAAACGCGCTCCGAACAACCGGGCCCTGATGTTATTAAACAGTGTCACTAAAATCACTGCAAATTTCTCTTGTGATTTGTCTTGCAAATTTCTCTTTCGCCGATTTCAAATACACCAATTCGACAAATTGGTCCGTGGGGACTGGGGATTAGTTTGGGGGTAAAAATTATTTATACAAAACGTGCATCAAACTTTTTATCCCAAGAATATTTTGCAAAGCGTAAATGTGGAGTCAAAGATCAGACAACGAAAACAATTTGTACCAAGAAATAAATACCTAGACAGGTTTTGTATCTATAATTTTCACCCCCAAAGTCATCTCCAGTCCACACGGACTGATTCGTCGAAGTGGTGTATTCAGTCTAACACCAGACCACTCAACATTTTCTCTCCCCACAAAATGGAAAAATAAACCATAGCACGCAGCAGGCAGTACAATTTTGTAGCTCAGGCTGATCTCCACTTTTGCATTTTTTATATGCACGTACGTAAAGCTTTAAATTGCAATAAAAATCAGCTTATAAACAACGATGAAATTCAATGTGTAGAATTTAGTGCAGTTTTAAATGTATATGAGCCCAAAGGTTCAAAAATGATATTTAGACTACGTTCACATTATGCTGGAATGAAATAATAAAGCAACGTTTCTCATCTGTTCGCACCATTCCGGTTAGAATTTCGATACGGTTTCGCTAGCGTTCACACTTGTTAAAATTGTAGTAAAAGCGCTGACCAAAAGGTTTCCAAACATCAGCAGATAAACCAAGTTAGCCATACTTGTTTTCGAAATTAGTTTCCAAACTATAAGTCTGAGTACTTAACTAACTTAAGCGTTATACCAGTAATCACACAATGCTGCAACGCGTTTCGTCTTCATCTAGCTTCGTTTGGGAGCTGTGCTCAAATTGTAACAGCAAAAGTAACGTTTTCAAACAAATTTACACCGGCATAATAGCTATGAACGCAACCGTCAATTATGACTTTTTTCTCCCGTTTTCTACCCGTACCGGCATAGTGCGAACGTCATCTTAAAGACTTACAATAGCTACTAAGAACAACTTGAAGTAAATGTGCATGGAAAAAGAGAACAGTGGAATGCAGCGCTTAATCTGTTGCAAACCTCCTTTGGTGGCTATTCTTTTTAATCTTCTTTCTTTCTCGTCATTACTTGGAGCTGGTTTCACGTGATTTTGTTCTCTAGCTTGATGCTTTTCTTGAATCATTATCTGTTTACAGAAGAAAATATTAAATAAACTAGTTGAGAAACAATCACACGATAGCAAGCCATTGATATTATTTCTTTGGCACAATGTGAAGCCTCGCTATAGCGCGATAGTTGGGGTCCGTAGTGGAGACCGCGTTATAGATGAAGCCCGTTATATTGCGAGTTATTGGGCAAATCTCGTTCCCAGTACTCTTCCCACTCGATCCTGGCGCAATATTGTAGAAAGAGTACTGGGAAGGAAATTGAATAGTGCCAGAAGCGCTTATGACATTGCTAACATAACCAGGCAAAGTGAAAGTTTTGGGGTCCAAGGATAAGCCGCGTTATACCCAGTCGCGCGTTATAAAGGCCAGTTCACACGGGCGATTTTTGCTGCGATTTTTCTCCTTTTAGTGTATGTGATCGAGTGGGTTGACTGGCGAGTACATTAGCAAAATTGTTGGACCAAGTATATTCGCCAGTTATCTACTCTATCACATCGTTCAACACGAGAAAAAGCGAATCGAAAATCACCCGTGTGAACTGGCTTTAACGATGCACCTTTATAGCGAGGCTCCACTGAAAAGTAAACAATGACTTTATGGTTTCCGTGCTTGGATGTCCTGATCCAAACACGCGGGAATGTTGCGAGAGTTAAGAAAAGCGCACGAAACACGAGCCGAAGGCAAGTGATTTTGCGTGCTTTTCTTAACTTGAGCGACATTCCCAAGTGTTTGAATCAGGCTATCCAAGCACTTGAAAACCACAAAGTAATTGTTTTATAAAATGATAACACGGTAGTGACCGTGAAGACATGCAATTTGGCCACGCAAGGACGGGTTTCGGCCAATCAGAACATGCGTTATATACTGTACATGTTATTTTATAATACAAATTCCACATCATCTTTGCTGTGCGTTTGTAGCTAATGTATCGCACCTTTTGTCTCATATTTTCCTCTTGCTTTCTTTTTTTCTCTCTTTCTGCTTTCTTATATTTAATAAGCACAGCTGGCTGAAATACAAAGAAAAAATCAGTGGTAATGGACAATTCCCATTATAGACTACGTTTTTATCTCGGAAAAAAGTATATCCCCGGTAAAGCATGTAACTTAACTTTTTGGACCGCTTGCACTCAGGGCAAGTTGGACATGAAAATTGGTTGCCCTGAATAAAATTCACTTGCCATCAGGCATCACTCCATTTGTCCATTGAAACAGCAAATATTTTACTTTTTGATACAGCCATGTACGTGTGTGACACATACAATGTACGACAAAATTTGTTTTGTGTGAAGTTCAAGAGCAGTGAATTGATTATTCTGATTGCCACTGTGAGCGCCCATTTTGAAATAAACGCACCCATCGAATGCAACGAATATAATATTTTGTAATAAGAGTCTAGGTAGAAACGTGGCAAAAACCGAATAGTTATATTTTTACTAGAAAACAATCTATAGGACTATATAATGATGTACAAACTTAAAAGATGGCAAGCTTTTGTGGCAAAGCTACTTGCCCGTTCGGGCAAGCAAGAGGAAACTTTTACTTGCCCGCTGTGTTGTTGAATTGCCCCGGGCAACGGGCAAGCGTTAAGTTACACGGCTGATTACTTTCTACGTGGAATGAGTAAACACGCAAAATTTGGTTGGGAAATGTTGAAAAATGCGGAAAAAGAGCGTTGAAAATTTGCAAATTTTGTATACTCTAGCACACGCAAAAATTCCCACGACATGCGGGCCCAAATGTAGTAATAGTTTCTGCGTGTAAAGGCCATTTTCTTTTACCGCCATTTTGCACGCGCAGGAAGAACGGACTGTTTTAAAATGCTCTGTTGTTAGTTGTCCGCTCTTGACCTTGCATGAGCGCTAGGAAAGTTAAAAGTAGTTCAACTTTGTCCGCGAGATGAAAAGAGGACAATCAACAACAGAGCATGTTGAAAACTGTGCGCTTTGCCCACGCAGGCAAAACAACCGTAGTGGAAACTGGCCTTTAATACAAAAGCATACAAAATTTACAAATTTTGCAATGCTATATTTTCCGCATTTTCTATTATTCCCCAACAAAACTTTGCAACTTTACTCATTTTAGTATGCTCTTTTTAGCTGTGGTTGGTTTATTTGCATAGCATTTTCTAGTTTTAGAATTAGTCTATAATGGGAACTATCTATTTCAAATGTACAGCGTCTCTCACAAAAAAGGAGCCTAATTTACACATGAATTTTAAATTAGTTTGATACCCTTTAAATATTTATTTATTCATTCATTCAAAATTAGGCTGATCACTGACAGCCCCATCTCTTTATGATTTCCAAATAGCATTTAGCTATTGCATGACAGCAATACCTTATCATCTGGTAAATCTTTTCCCAAAATTTTCGCCATAGCATTGGCCCAACCTGGATTCCCTTCTGATATCCCATCTACAAAATAAAATCATCAAAACTCCTTAACCTAGATGATCAGGGGCCAGGGGCCGGTTGTTCAAAGCTGGGTTAGCGTAAACACTGGGTTAACAAAAAGCTAAAAGCAAAATTTTTAACCACTTATTTACTAACTTGGGAACATTTTTCCACGAAGCTAATCTACGTAAAAAGACGCTTTTATTTGCAGTTTTGAAACACATCGAGAAACAGATATGCACAAACCAAACAGCTGATTAAATTTTAACCCAGGGTTCATGCTAACTTAGCTTTGAACAACCGGCCCCAGGTGCCTAAAACTTTTAACCACGTTTTAACTGTGATTTTGTGGTAAAAATGTAGTAAAATCTTCAATATGCGATTCTGGTAGGTTGATATTCGTACTTAACTATAGTTCACTTTAACTGAGTTTTATTGAACTGGCAACAGATCTATTTAATTTCTAACATACCTATACCTCATAATTTCAAAATAGGTTGACCACATTGAGAGTTGGGGTAATAGGTCATTGTTATAATCAATTGAAAGACAACACTCTCCAACAGTTAAAAAAGCTAGCCCAGGCTATTGCATGTGTCGGAAATTTCCAACTCACTCAGGCAAGATGCAGGTTCATAGAGCAAGATCTTCCCAAAGTGGTCTAGCTCATTTCTTTTTATAAATGCAAAATGGCAATTACTATATTACTAACAACAGATCTCTACTAAGCAAAGTAGCTGGTGTATGTGAGCTTATACAACAAACCCCTAACTAGGACTATACCGCAGTTTAGCGAACACCAGTCTAGGGTTAGCAGGTGGGGCAGGATTAGAGTGGAATTACTGGCTCTCAGCGTTTTTAGTCAGTTAGTCCAACTCTATGTTTTTTGCATGGTCAGGTACATACGATGTTCGTAAAACTGCAGTAGCTCCCTAACAGCATCAATCTACTGTAAATTAATCCTTTAAGATGTATCTAAAATATGCGAATTTATCTACACGAAATAATTGACACACAAACACGTGCAAAAATTATAGAAACATTTAAATTGTTCTATAATTGAACACAATATATTTACCATATCAACTTCAAAACTAGACTTCCAAATACTTCAACTTACCGTTTTCTTCTGCAAATTCCTCACTTTCATCTCTATTTTTATTTTCACCTAACGTGGATTCTTCTTCTTCTTCTGCGGAGGACGCCATCTTGAATCAGGATCGTCCACTTTTTGAGAATCTATTTCCTGCTACTTGCAAACATTGAAGTAAATCACACTGAAATCAATCATAATTATCTAATATATTAAGTGATTTTGCGTTAAAAAGTGCCTCTCATTTATTTTATTATAGTGTCAAAACACCAGTAATACTCAAAAAGTTTTATTTTTTAGCTTTAAAAAAATGATTTTTTGAAAGCCTATCTTTGCTTTCTTCAAGTTTCGCCTGAAATTTTTAAACAAGTGGAAATTCAGAGCTTTAAATAATATTTGTTTACATGACGTTTCGCCTTGAATAAATTATTCAAGATGACCGAAAGGGACGGCTCTGAAGAAGGTAAAGCCAGTTCACATGTTTTTACCGCTAGTTTTAGCACTATTTCTCTCATGTTAGTATTTATGGGAAACATATAGTTCTTCGGATAATGCCTACTGTATTAGGTTTCATGGTTTTCCCAAAAAATCCTGATTTGAAGCACTATGTGTTACTCCTATCACACATGGCATTAGCCACACTATATAAACAAAATAAATTGGCATATATTTGTTACATTAACGAAGTAAATTAGCAAATAGTTTACCGGAGGTTTAACCTTCGAGATGCAAGAGTATTTTCCCTGACAAGTAAAGTCATTTTGCATTACTTTGTGTAAAATAGATAAATTGAGTGCACTGTTAATCAACATGAGCTGATATGAGGTTAAATCATCAGTTTCATTACAAGCAGCAGAAAGCCTCAAATTACACACCCTCGTTTGAGCATCCAATTTTTGCAGTGAACTTTAATCCTTTTGTGATTTTTCACTAGACAAGCTTAAATTTCCTATTCAAAATGATATGCATTTGAACATCAAACTCCTCCCAGTCTGGAAAGCATGTTGTGTGCACACCGGAGATTTTTTTCTCGTAATATCTTTGCACACCAGGCAAATATGAGTGCAATAAAATGAAGTCATATTTCTGAACAGTGTCATAGCTTCAGTTCAATATATATTTCCGTTGCACTCAGAAAAAGCAAACACAAGCTATTGTATTTACTTCATGCAGAAGAGCAGAGAGTTCAAAAATTGTCATTTGTTCTTATTTTGTAGCCAACACATGGCGGTTTAAGATTTAGATAAGACAAAGGAAAAAAAAAGAAAACTTCAATAATGAAATAGTTCTACTTATTTGAAAATTGATATTATTGTTGCTTAGTGCTGTGCAAGAGCATAGGAAACTTGGTAGGATTGTGGGAGGTAAAGCTCACTCGGCGCCACCATGGTTGGCGCCGAGTGAGAAAGTTTAGACAATTTCGAGGCTCTAGATCGCCGGAAATAACCGTTTTTTTGCGTTACATTAACCTCAATTTGGTCATATTCTGTGCACCAGTGCACCACAAAAATTTGGCTTGCACACCAGCACACCAATGCTTTCTTTGTGCACACCGGAGACTCGTCGAAAAACGACATGCTTTCCAGTCGGGAACTCCTCATCAACGATTTCAAATTAGAATAAATGTGTAAATATTTCCAGAATATGCGTTAATTATTTAAAAACAAAACCAAAATTACATACAAAATATTCAAAATTTGGAGTATTCAAAATTTACATGTAGAAGGTTTAATTCAAATTGTTGGTCTAATTGTTTTAAATATTGTCTATGAGAAGTCCTAAATCTACTATCCTCTTCATTGTGTGTCCTACATGTTGACTGCATACTAATACAGCCAAAATCATTTGTATAATTTTTTACTGCACGAATACACAAATGGCTGTTATAGTACAAGTAGCTACAGAGCATATGACTTGTCACGAGACTAGACTTTGACTGTGATATAACTGCCCCGAAAATTTGTTGTATTCACTGGAACTTTAAGAAATCCTGACTTGTCCACTGTTTAAGTTAAACGGCGTACGAACGACCGGCTCCAGGAGGAAAAAAATCAGCAATGAAGCTGTTAGTGTGAACCAGGTGTAGTATATGCAATCTCAAAGCATTTAAAATATTCTGCTTCTAGTGCCAAACAAAAATAAAAGATGGAGAAAAGACAAACGTAAGTGCTATACATTGAACTAGAATACATGGAATGCTACCTCTAATAGTAATGTCTAGTACAGTACGTGCTTCCACTTTCCAATATTCAAAAATCCTTTTTCTTCCTGATTTTTGCAAAAATTTCCTGGCAAAAATTATCAACATTCCCTACAAATTTCCTGTTACAAGTACTTACAAATAGTTCAGTTTTTCGCTTTTTCTTTACTTTCTCTACTTTTC
>JAOBYK010988646.1:0-24452 GCA_025434845.1 Phenganax subtilis | reverse complement strand
ATTTTACATCTATCAAGAGTAGAATTGCATTGCAAGTTGCAAGAAAAATTGCATCGTGTAACAGGGCCTTAAAACTTTCGATTCACAAAAACTTTTTGTAAAAAGAGTTCATGACGATGTTTGCAACCAGAACTTATCGTGATAACAACTTGGACTGCGCAATGAACTCATGTTTAATTGAAGCAATACCTTTTAAAAAAGGAACAAAGTCAACCAAACTTTACCACGCCAGCTCAATCATTAATTCTACATGAAAATGCAGCCAACACGATTAAGAAAATAATCCATACTTTTCTTTGTTTCACTCTAAGGTTGAAGCGTGTTTTAGTGTGTCAACGGGCGGCCACAGAGCCGAGATGGTAGATATAATTTGATAAAGGGTGTCAAAATACTTCGTATTTGCTCATCAATTATGCTAACCTCAGTGATTTACTTGAAGGAAACAACAGCACTAGGCGTTCAGCCTGAATGTATACTACGAATGCAGTTTATGACTCATGCAGCAAAAAACATCAAACGATTCACCGCACAAATTCCAAACTAAAGTCCACACGGATGCTTCAAATTCTTGCGTAAAACCACTCATTCTTCGTTTTCAAATGGATAAATATTATGCATAAGTTTAATTTACGTCCGTCCATATTTACAAACATTGTTATCTCAGGCGCTAATTTGCCGATAATTCTATAAAAAGACCGTCAGTCCATGAATTAATGAAATAAATGGGTTCCATTCTTGATAATTTGAAGTGGACACCACAAAAAAGGCGGAGTGTTGTAGAATTTTCTCGCTCAAGAAAACCACATTGAAATGAATATGAAAGCGCCATCTCTTATTCAGTAGTACTACAGGAGGAAACCTAAACTAAACTAACTATTTTTATACTGGAGATCCAGTAAGAGTCATCTCTTATTGATCCAGTGTTACTACAGAAGGAAACTTGTACCAAACTAAATCTGCTCTTCTCAGAGATTCAGTAGAGATCAGATCTAGAGAATACGAGTTTTAAATAACCTAGTATGGGTCGTGTTGAGAGATTTACAATAATTAATAACCACATCTTTTGCTCTGTCATTTTCCCGGCATGACTGAGCAACATAATTGGCAGTGGAGCGAGATAAGGCATTTGCGATCCAAACAGCGTTCTAGTTGATTAAAAGATCAACGAATGCAATAGTCCAGTTCTAAAGTTCCAAACATGTAATTAAGAACGTAACAAAATACAACCTTATAATTGAGCTAGTCCCCATGGCAATTTTAATTTGGATTCGCTGGATGGTTCTTTCGGTATTCAGGCCGGTTTACACAATCAAAGTTTCAGTGATCAAAGTAGTTTTTTACAGGGAAATCCTTCGTTGTGAAACATTTGGAAGAAGTATCAGAGTGAAGTAGTTCAGTGTTGAGCAGTGTATTAGTTCCTTGAAATACATTCAGTAAATCCTTCAAAACTTAAGGTTTACCTTTCCGAAATTTCCACTTGATCACAGAAACTTTGACAGTGTAAACCAGGCCTTACTGTGTATTCCTGTTACTTTGTCTCAGTCTACGTGCTCACAGTGACGTAGGAAACCAGGGGACTGGGGAGCTTCAGCCCCCCTAAGTTTTCGAAAAGGGGGCTCAGCCCCCCTAAAACAAGTGCAAGCAGGGAAAGTTCTACATTTTTGCGTGCATAATTTCACTGACCATCATATGTGAAACGGCTAATTCCGGTAATCTAGAGGCTGCAAATTTAAAAATTTTTCTCGCTCGCCGCCAACCATGGTGGCCCCTCGTGAGCCTCTCCCACCCCCCCGAATATTAGAAACATTCCTATGCCCCTGCATGCTCTCGTTTGTTACTTTAATTCATGCTGACTTAAAAGAGCCGATAAGTTTTGACAATAAAAATAATTGTACAGGACATTTCCAGGTTTAAACAAAAAACTAGAACGTTACATGAGTATTTTAAATACGCTCTGACGCAAATAAAACATTTCATAGCAGTTGTAAAGCAATGAAAGCAAATTGTGGTGACTATTAGATAACCCTCCGTTGATACAGTCTAATATTTCAAAAGTGCTTTGTACATTAGACAAACGAAAAAGTAGAAATGTAACATTCCTAGCTGTGAAGTTTAACACCCCTTTTTGAGACAAGTCGTGAATATTTTAGCGGCTTTTGAAACAATATTCATTCAGTCAACAATAACCACACAATTTAACTTCACAAAAGAGTAAGTTCTTTGAATGTTTTCACAAAAGAAATCAAATAAAAATTATTGGATATGAAGGTTCAAGAAAGACATATATTTATTGTGGAAAAATACTGTAATTATAAAGACGGATGTTTGGTAGTAATCAAATTATAACACGAAAACTTAGTTTACTAAACATGCTAACTGAATATGACCATTGCAAACCAAGTTGTACGATCTAATTGGCATGCCATTATAAGTCTTGGGAAGCAAGAAAACCATTAGACTCTTGTTTCTACAAGATCTTTCACTACAGCCGAAACACAACATTAGCTACGAACCGGCTATTAAACAAGAAGTAATTCACTGTAATAAGTGAAATATATGTTTCCAGCGAAGTTTACAGAAAAGAAAATCAAACATTCTTGCTTTAAAAGACATTGACTTTTCTCCAACGATTAGACGTAGAGTTCAGAGTTAAAAACTTTGAAATTTGATCAATATCCCAGAATATATTGTACCAATCTACACGTTATTCGCTTGAGTTGAACAGCAATTATTTTTATTATAATCTGTTGTGCTATCAACTGTTAAAGCTGCAATGATTTTGCAGTTGCTGTTCAGCATACAGACTCAACCTTCTAGCTACAATGTTAAACTTCGACAAAGCATAAAAAGATTTTGCCGAATCGTACTTCTAATATCTTATACAAAGTGAAATTCATGGTTAATTTTGCCGGCTAAAAGCAATACAGTTGGCATGCTAACTCCAACCGCGGTAGGCACAATCAAGTAATGAAGTCCATGCAATTAAAATATCATTTATAGAATGACGAAAAACAGACTAAACACTGCGTCAATGAAAAGGAATTGTACAAGGATACTCACTTTTTAACCAAGCTTTTCCCAAAACTTTACGTTGATGAAATTTAAATAAGTTTCACCACAATTGAAGAGCAGTGTTATCGGCAATCTTGCAGGATTAAAGTGACATTAAGTTCATTTGAAGTCCATGTTAACATTCATATCCATTTCATGGCGCTCACTTCAAGATCTCGTATCAAATTTATCAACAAGTAAAAACGACAATTTTGATAAGATAACAGATGCACCCTGGAGCGAGAAAAACCGAACAAAATATATTGATTAGCAATTTAAAAAAATCTATTCAAGTTTATTGAATGACAGCGCATGTTAAGTTAGATACGTGCTGGGATTAGGAGTAACGAATAGAGCTGTTCAATTCCGCCCGTTCCAAACAGCTCTGTTCCTTGTAGAGATTCACTAAGAGTCGTTTTTTGATAGATCCAGCTTTACTGCAAGAGGGAATTTAAACTAAAGTAACTCTATTTAATACCACAAGAGAAAACAGGATTGCCTGAAGAAAACCTTAATTGGGAGACGAGCCGTGGATACATTCTTCTTCCGTGGAAGGTGAACTACCAACATTGACATATTTTTGTATTTGATCGATGATTTGCTGAAATTACGTCGTACAGCTTAGAGAAACTAACAAATATAAACATGGTTTTTCAAAAGCTCAGCGGCAAGCCATGCAAACTCACAGCGGGCCACGTGGAACTTATGTTGAAAGCAGCGTGAAAATATGTTTATAAAATCTACCAACTACACACCTCTTTACAGGAAGGAAACAAAGTATTTGTACACTTGATCGATCTACCACTACAACTCCTCTCATTGCTGTCGTTTTACTTAAAGATTTCTCGAAGAGCCGCTGAGTAGCTGAAGAAAACCTGCGTTGGGTTTGCTCATAAGACATTTTTCGTCTTTCAAAAGCGTTCGACAAACCAAGCAACATTGCTCTGGTTTTATTTCTGAGTACCATTGTTAAATTTCAACTTTCTTAGCGTTGGAATTGACAAAATTTTCAAAATTTTCAGTCGCTTTAAATCTTGGCGGCCATTTTGGATAGAGAAACCCGCTCCAGGTGCGCGGGCTCAATGAGGGAATCAAAAATGAATAATGTATTTTCGGCATATGATAATTCTATATTAGCAACTCACATTTTTAGTTACTATTGTTCAGATTTATTGCGCATAGAATAAGAAAAGCGAGCTACAAACATGTCTTAGATAAATTTCGCTCTGAAACAGTTGAATTTGATAGCTTTAATCAATGCTTCTTTAAACTAGAACGGTAGTAACTAGACATTTGAGTTATCCAAAGCTTTGAAATTGAGTAAGACGATATAACCACGATGATTTATCAAAATTTAATGCTATTACTCATTATCCAATCAATTCCTCGATACAAAATTTGATGAAAAATACATTCTAGCTAATCTAATAAACACACGATATAAAAAGCAAAAACCATTTCACGTATTCATATAGTTACTCCGAACTAAATATCTTTATCGTGGAGTGTTTTCAGTTCAGCAAAAAATTGCACTACCAGATTAAACCAGTGCTTGTAGAATTCACTGGTCTAACTTCTCATGCTGAAGTGCTACGTTATTCCTAGGGTCATTTCTCGTGTAGTCTCTCACACGGTTACATGGAACGGAGAACCGGGGATATGTTTTTCCCCCCATAAGACTTTCAAGACGTATTCTCCTGGTTCTTCTAAGGTGTAATTCACAGCGTATACTTTTCCTCCAGTGTGTTTAATTTTGATTTCTTTTGCAGGAATGGCAGGACCTTCAACACCCACCATGAGCGAACCACGCCCAGCATCACTGCAATTTACTGTGAATGCATTAGGCTCACCAATCACAGCTCGATGTAAACCAGAACCAACTGGTTTACACTTCTCAGCAAAACCTGATGCACCGTCTCCACTTATGGTGACATTATATGGACTATTAGTGATATTCTGATCTGCAAACTTGATTGTGATCTTATACTCGCCTGCGATCACCGGATGATAAGTAACGCGGTATGTTCCATCAGGGTTCTCAGTACAGTTCATACGCACTTTGGCAGGACCGTCTACACTCAATGACAAAGCCCCAGTTCCCGCTCTCAAAGCATCAACAGTGAAGTATGTTTCTTTACCGGCCACACCCTTCTCCAAACCTGGACCGTATGCTTTCACCTTGCCTGGATAGCTCTCGCCTCCGCCAACTTTCACTTTGAAAGGAGAACCAGGAATATGTATACCATCGAAGCGCACACTGATCAGATGATCGCCGACTTCTCGAGGAACAAACCTGATCGCATAGCTCCCATTGCCTCGATCGGAAACATTCGCAGGACTCTCGGATCCTGATGGTGATAAAACACTAGCTGTGACTTCACCAACTGGACCGTTGGTTTGTACTGAGAACGAAGCTGGTTGACCAACAGCGATACCACCTTCGACCATATCAGACACGCTCAGATCTCGGAATCTTTCGTCTTCTTCCGCCGTCACGAATACTTTGAAAGGTGCGCCTGGGATATCTTGGTCAGCAAACCTCACATGTACTGTGTATTCACCAGGTTCAGTTGGAACATAGGTGATACTACACGACCCATCGCCGTTATCCTTACAATCGATTTCAGTCTTCGCTGGACCTTCAATCGCGACCGCTAAGCCACCGGGACCAGCGTCACGTGTCCACACAGTGAAGTTCGCTGGTTGGTTGACAACACCTCGCTCGAGACCTGGGCCCGCAGCAGAGCATTTCCCTGCACCACCCCATTTTGGTGCATCCACTTTGACTCTGAATGGACTTCCTGGAATATCACGTCCTCGGTTTTTCACGAACACCTGGAAAAAAAACGACAATGAGATAAACAAAACTATAAAATCGTCTACGTCAACGGAAGATGACTTGTACTGAATCTGTAGGAAAAGCTTTTCACAAAAACCAGAATAAAAATAGTTAGTTTAACTGTAAAATGTATTACCTTGTAAATTCCTCCCTCCTTCGTTACAAATCTGATAGTGTACGTATCCTTGGTGCTTTCAACAATCTCAGCTGGTTCATTCTTTCCTGATGGTGTTTCCACACTGGCTTTCAAGTTCTTTAAATCATATCCGGCGAGATCCAAAGCAAAATCATGAGGTTGTTGTGGACTAAATGATATTAGATCATCAAGAAGTTGAGAGGTTCTCTGCGCAGGCGCACTTTCCACGTCATCACTTGCTGTTGTTCTTGAAATTCCTTCTTCAACTGGTCGACGTCGTGGTTTTCCTCCTGGGAGAGAAAAACAGGTATCATCACAAACTATTTTCTTTATTATAACGAAATTAAAGTCAACCATTAAATAATATACTTCATGTCGTGATTACCTTTAGGTGCAACATTGCAAGTAAAAGGACTGCCAGGAATCTCTTCATCAGCAAAGCGGACGTGAATCGTGTAATCACCAGGCTCTTTTGGTACAAAGTCCACTGTGCATGTGCCATCTTCGTTATCCACGCAATTGATTTCAGCCTTCGATGGACCTTCGATCGACAGGCCCAAGCCTCCGTAGCCAGCATCGCGCGTGTTCACTGTGAATTCAGATTTCTCGTCCACTACTCCTGACTCTAAACCTGCAGCAAACAACGATACATTTTATGTATAGTAGTGAACAGTGATGTACTATGATGTACAATGATATACTTACCAGGTCCATAAGCCTTCACCTTCGAAGCATCAGCAGGTCCAGGACCGCTGACCATGACAGAGAACGGACTCCCTGTCACGTGTCGTTTGTTTTTGAACACGCTGATAAGATGTTCTCCAGTCTCTTTTGGAATGAACGAGACACTAAGAGTATTATCAGAGTTGAGCGCAAGCTTTAGAGGTTCCTCAGAGCTAGAGCCAGGTCTCTTAAGCATTGCTGTGAGAAGGTCAAAGTCTTCAGGAAGTCTCAGTCCAGGAATCTCTAGTCCCAGGCCACACGGTCGACCAACAGATTGACTGGCTGTCTCAGGTGCCGTTACCATCACTGAGAATGGAGATCCGCTTAGATGACGACCGAATTTCTTCACACTGATTAAATGTTCGCCTGGGGATCTAAATGAAAGTTGGTAAAGTTTGTTCAAGTCATGATATGAACTAAGATATGACATAATCAGAGAAAACAAATATTCTTTGACAAATTTTATCGGTAAAGTAAAAACTAAACAGGTTGCTGTAAGCAGTCTTAGAAAGCTGGCTATGTTTTGTATGTCTGGCCCTACCTTGGTACAAATGACGCACTCAAAGTGTTATCCGACAACACTTTAAGTTTGATTGGTTCTTCAGTGTCGGAATCAGGTCGCTTTAGTGTCGATTTGATCTTGGTTAGATCTGCAGGAAGATTCAAGTCAGGGATATCCAGGTGACAATCACATGGTCTGCCGACTGCGTTCACTGCTTCAGCGGCTTCAACCATGACAGAGAATGGACTGCCAGGAACGTCCTCACCAGACTTTTTGACACGAACGAGATGCTCACCAGGCTCCATTGGAACGAATGAAATACCTAACAAGATCACCATAAAATTGAATTGATATACCATGTTTTTATTAGTACGAAGTGTTTGTGGAATTAAATGTTGTTGTTGATGGTGGAATCATACCTAAAAAGACTGCGTGATCTGTTAGAACCACTCAGCTCAATTACTCCGAGTTCGCGCGCAAGTCTACACTCGTAGAGAAAACTGCGATCGGTTTCAAGAATAAGCATTTCAATTTTTCATTTGTAAACCACATTGAATTTTTAAAGGGCGCTTTCATAAAGTCTTCATTGCCTAATGAAGATTACGCAAAGCTTCCTTTGCAATCATGTTGAAAATCAGCCTAGTTCCCAAAGCCTGGGTACCAAGCCGCCATACTTACCACTCGACGTCAAAATCTTACCCAAAGTATTATCAGGATTTAATTCTAGATTAATTTTCTCCTCTCTCTTGCTGTTTGGTCTTCGTAAGAAAGCCGTCAATCTTCGGAAATCACGTGGCAAAGACAGAGGTACATCTAGGGACATATCACATGTACGGCCTACTGGAAGGGCTTCCTCAGCCGGTGCTAAATCTTTTGTAAACAACGTTTCTTCAATAGTAACTTCACTGGATGGTATTTTACCCGGCACTTCCAAAACTCGATCATCAATCACCTCGATTTGATAAGGACTTTTTCCAAACGGCTTCCCATCTTTGCGCACATGCAACATATACACACCGCCTTCCTTTGGAATGAATGAGACTGAGAGACTATTATCCGAATTCTTCTTTACTGTGATTGGCTCCTTAGTTTCGGATCCAGGTCTCTGAAGGAAGACTTGTATGCGCGGGATATCGCGTAAAGATATCTCTTCTAGGCCGAAGGCAGTCGGTTTCCCGACGTAATTTGTTGTCGTTTCGTCGGTAACCGTGATTGACAATGAGCCACCGGGCAAAGGACGATGACGTTTTAAAATAGTGACCTGATAAGTACCGGGAGATCTGGGGACAAATGATAGACTCAACTTGCCGTCTGATAGCAGCGTAAGCTCAACAGGTTCTTCGCGTCTAGATCCAGGCCTCTTCAACATTGCCTTAAGCTTGGGTAGGTCTTCTGAGGTTAGTCCAAGACTTTCAAGAGTGACGTCACAAGGAGAGCCGGTAATGTTGATTACTTCACTGCGTTCCACAATTACATTCATTTTACCCTCGGGGATATCAACACCAGATTTCTGTACTTGTATAGTGTAATCACCTGGTTCCACAGGCAGAAAGGAAACTCCTGGGATAGGCAAGGACATGTTAGGTTAAGACGGGATATATCGGGATACGAATGAACAATGGAGTGTCGTAAGCATGGTGGATTGTTGGGTGTCGGAAGAATATCAACATCAAGTGAAAGGTAATTGGTGGAATTTCTTATAAGAAAGCACAGTGATTTGATCCATTCTTCTAGAAATATTTTACACAAGGGAACGTAAGGTTCAGGAACACGTGAGTGAATGAATGAATAGGAACAAGTCAAAACGGTTGCCTCATAGAAATAGCATGGTCGATAGAAATCTACTGGTGAATTCTTTAATGTATCTGACGATGGTATTACAAATAGCCTGTTCTTACCCAAAGTGCCGTCTGGATTAACCACAGGTTTTACAGGCTCCTTCTTGTCACTTCCTGGACGTTGTATTGTTGCCGTCAGTTTTGTTACATCTTCTGGGGATACAGGGACATCCACACTTACATCACACGGTTTCCCTGTGGGATACATTTCTTTGACGGGTGGAAGAGTTTCTTCCGGGATGATTTCATAAACTGCAGGGATATCTTCCGAAGGGGGTTGGACATCTTTGGTAGCTGGAGTTTTTTTGCCGGGTTCATCTCTACTCGGTTGTGGAACATCTTTCCCACGAGTGGGACCCTTACCCTGCTGTGGGGTGTCATATGCGGGGGTAGGACCTTTGCTTGGCTGTGGGGTGTCTTTTCTGCCGGAAGGAGCTTCACCTGGTCGTCCGTCTTTCAATGGTTGGCCATCAGTGAGATCTTTCGGTGGAACATCAAGTAGAAATGATCCATCAGGCACAGGTTTCTTGTCTTTTCTCACGTTAATCTTGTGAGGACCTTCTTCATGTGGAATGAAGGATGCATAAAGATTGTCATCGGATGTCTTTTTGATTGTCACAGGTTCTTCAACTGTGGATCCAGGACGAAGTAAAGCTGCATCAAGTTTTGGAAGATCTTTCACTGGAATCTTCTCAAGAGGAACGCTGGACGGTGTACCAATCTTGTTCGTGGGCTCTGAGTCTGTGACTGTCACTGAGAAAGGACTACCAGCGACCGGACGATGACGTTTCTTGACCGTGATGGAATACTCCCCTGGAGACTTGGGAACAAATGATACAGCCAATGTTCCATCAGATAAGACTTTAGGACTAATTTCTTCTTCAATTCTTGAGCCGGGTCGTTTCATCGCGACTGTCAGTTTGCTAAGATCGCCAGGAAGGTTGAGACTAGGTATGTCCATTGGAAAGTCACAGGGAGTACCGACTGTGGGCTCAGGTTTAGCACCTTCAACCATGACAGCTTTAGGCAAGTCAAGCAGAGGTTTACCAAATTGTCTCACTTGAATTAGATGCTCACCAAGGTCCATGGGAAGGAAGGACAGGCCTGGGTTGGGAATTATCAAGGTAATGGTTAGTATATAGTAGGATAATAATGGGTAATGGAGTGGGAATGATGATCTTGGTGAGTTATATGGTATATGGTACGGTAATTAGGTGTAGGGTAATATAAGATGTAGCTCAATACGAATAATGATCTTCAGGGATTGAATGGGTAAATGGTAGGAAGAGTAAGTGGACTTTGGTACGAATGGTGGTCTTTGGGAATGCAATGGTACATTTAGGGTGACATGTAGTACACTGTGAGATTACCAGGATAGTTAGGTGGTGATTTGAATGCAGTGGAGTCAACGGATTACGTTTGGTATTATTGGTGGTATTCAGGTTTAGCATAAAATATTTTGGTGAAATTTACAAAAGAGCAAGGTGGCTAGGAGTAAAACTTTCAGACAAAAACATGGACAAATAACCCACACCCCAATCTATTAAATTCCTGCCATATTGACATAGTACACAAGCTAAAAACCTAGCATAACAGATATGCAAACGAAAAATCCACCTGCATTAAAATATCAACCTTACCCAAAGTGTTATCAGGATTGAGTTCCAAGTTGACTGGCTCTTCTTTCTTGCTGTTTGGTCGTTGTAATGTACCAGTCAGTTTTTTGAAGTCGTCAGGAAGTTTCACATCAGGAATATCCAAACCAACATCGCAAGCTTTTCCCACTGGATGTACTTCTTCGACAGGTTGAGGTTCGCCCTGAACATCTTTACTTGGCACATCCACTGTATAAGGACTGTCGGGCACAGGTTTCTTATCTTTTCTCACATTAATCTTATGAGGACCTTCCTCATGTGGAATGAAGGGTGCATAAAGATTATCATCGGATGTCTTTTTGATTGTCACAGGTTCTTCAACTGTGGATCCAGGACGAAGTAAACCAGCATCAAGTTTTGGAAGATCTTTCACTGGAATGTTCTCAAGAGGAACGCTGGTTGGTTTACCAATTTCGCTCGTGGGCTCAGGAGCAGTGATCATGACTGAGAATGGACTACCAGGAATTGGACGACTTCGTTTCTTCACCGTGATCAAATGTTCACCAGGAGACTTAGGAACAAATGACACACTCAGACTTCCGTCTGACAAGATCTTAGGCTCCACTGGTTCTTCTGTACTGGATCCAGGTCTCTTGAGAGTGGCCGTGAGTTTTGGTAAGTCTTCAGGTTTGATGCCTTCAACATCTAGAGGTACATCAACGGGAGCACCGACAGCTTTCTCAGGTTCAACAGGCTCTATCATGACTGGTATTGGGCTTTCTGGTAATTCCTTGCCATCTTTCTTGATGTGAATCAAGTGTTCACCAGGTCCTTTAGGCACAAATGTCACTCCTAGGAATAGATTAAGTGAAGAATATTAAATGAGGAACTAGAAGAAAATAAGCAACTATTTAAGGTATATGAGCAACTTGTAGTGAATGAACAGCTACTGAGAGCAAATGAGTAACTGCCCAGAGTAAATAAGAACCTATTTAGAGTTGATGAGCAACTACTCTGAGAAGAAAGCTCAAGTACATGTACACAAAAACTAAGAAAACGTACCGAGAGTATTGTCAGGATTGAGCTCCAAGTTGACGGGTTCTTCTTTCTTGCTACCAGGCCTTTCTAATGTTCCAGCCAATCTCTTGAAATCATCAGGAAGGTTGACACTTGGAATATCTAGACCTACGTCACAAGGTGTGCTCATTGGGTATGCTTCTTCTACTGGTGCCTTCTCCACCTTGGGAGGAACATCAACGTTGTAAGGGCTATCAGGCACAGGTTTCTTGTCTTTTCTCACATTGATTTTATGAGGACCTTCCTCATGTGGAATGAAGGGTGCATAAAGATTATCATCGGATGTCTTTTTGATTGTCACAGGTTCTTCAACTGTGGATCCAGGACGAATTAAACCAGCATCAAGTTTTGGAAGATCTTTCACTGGAATGTTCTCAAGAGGAACGCTGGATGGTTTACCTATCTCGTTCGTGGGCTCAGGAGCAGTGATCATGACCAGGAATGGACTACCAGGAATTGGACGACCTCGTTTTTTCACCGTGATCAAATGTTCACCCGGGGATTTAGGAATAAAGTTCACACTTAGATTTCCGTCAGATAATATCTTTGGTTCCACTGGTTCTTCTGCGTTCGATCCAGGTCTCTTGAGAGTAGCCGTGAGTTTAGGCAGATCTTCAGGATTGATGCCTTCAGTGTCGACTGGGACATCACAAGGAGCACCAGCAGCATATTCGGGTTGCATGGGCTCAACCATTACGGCAAATGGACTTTCTGGTAATTCCTGCCCAGACTTCTTGATGCGGATTAAATGCTCGCCAGGTTCTTTGGGAAGGAAAGACACGCCTGAAGAACCAAAGTTAATAAAAGATAAATTATTACAGTGATTCGGTTACTTGTGCAAGAAGAAGAGATCAAAGGCAAAAGAGTAAACAGTGATTTGGTGCAAGTATCGTGATAAGACTAGGTACAGTGCAAGAATAACAGTTTGTCCTCGCAAGGATGAGTTGGAACAACTCCAGTGTATAAAATGGTAGAAAATTAAGTGGCATAAAAAAACGAAGGTGCGAAGGTGCAACGGTGCAAGTATAAAAACAATATAAGTGACAGTGTGCAAATGAAACAGACAACAATCCGCTAAAATTCTCGTATAGTCGCGACGCACAATGCATATATAAATATTGCTCACGCCATTTCAAGGCATTCAGCCGCTTTTTCAGCATAAATAGTGCAAATACATTATTACATTAAGTTCAGCTATTCGTTACAGGCAATGTGACTCAAACCATCTTCCTTTAATCTATTTGAAAGCCTAGCCTATTCTAAGCTGTTCTCTCAAATCAGATCTTCAAAGCATTATTCTTTGACTACAACTAGCTACAGAAGGATACTGGAATACCTGAAGAAAGACCTGTGATGTTTGATAAAGTCAAAATGAAAGCCTTTCTTACATTTGACTGAGTTGAATTTCTTATCTTACACGTACTAGCTATTAAACAGAAGACTAACTAACTAGTGCCGTGGCAAAAATGACCTGACTAGAGTGCTTTCCAAACCTACATCCACTGTGGTTAATGTCTTACCAAGAGTATTATCAGGATTTAGCTCCAAGTTGACTGGCTCTTCTTTCTTGCTCTTTGGTCGCTGTAATGTACCAGTCAGTTTCTTAAAGTCACTAGGAAGATTCACGCTTGGAACGTCTAAACCAACATCACAAGGTCGTTTGACAGGATATGCTTCTTCTACCGCAGGCTTCTTGCCATCACTCTCATCTTTTGGCGCTACATCCACAGTATAAGGACTGTCAGGCACAGGTTTCTTATCTTTTCTGACGTTGATCTTATGAGGACCTTCTTCATGTGGAATGAAGGGTGCATAAAGATTGTCATCGGATGTCTTTTTGATTGTCACAGGTTCTTCAACTGTAGATCCAGGACGAACTAAACCTGCATCAAGTTTTGGAAGATCTTTCACTGGAATGTTCTCAAGAGGAACGCTGGACGGTTTACCAATCTCGTTCACGGGCTCAGGAGCAGTGATCATGACCGAGAATGGACTACCAGGAATTGGACGACCTCGTTTTTTCACCGTGATCAAATGTTCTCCTGGGGATTTCGGAATGAAGTTCACACTTAGACTTCCATCAGATAATATTTTTGGTTGAACCGGTTCTTCTGTTTTGGATCCAGGTCTCTTGAGAGTGGCCGTGAGTTTAGGCAAGTCTTCAGGTTTCAGGTTTGTTACATCAAGTGGTACATCGCAAAGATCATCGACCGCATACTCGGGTTCCATGGGTTCAATTTTCACAGGGAATGGACTTTCAGGCACCTCGGTTCCAGACTTCTTCACGCGCACCCAATGAGTACCAGGCTCTTTTGGCACGAACGTGACGCCTGAGTAGGAACATTTGAGGGTACACATGGTTAGTTATGTACACATATGGACACGTAGGCATGTATGGTGGATACGTAGGTACGTACGGTGTTTGATTGGATGGTAAAACATCGGAAAACAAAGGGTAACTGGACAAATTTACGGACGAAAGACGGGATAGCTTGATACGTAGGTTGATGTGAATGGATAATTGGCGTTGCCATTGGAGTTTTTTCCATGGAATTTATATGCTGTATATAAATCAGTGTAATACATGCTAGTACAATTAATTAAGATTAATTACATTGGTATTATAATTAGTTTTAATTGATTAGAATAATTAATTTGTACATTAGCTGATAGTTCAGTGCATTAAGAATTACGGAGATGATTCTGATGATTTCAAAATTACAAAAATTGTCTTCTTTACGTTAGTAGATTACAAAATCACACAAAAATATTATTGACTTATGAAATATTAATAACATTAAAACATCAAAATATTTACCACGATTCACAAAAAAATTACGAAAGTATATATCACCTTAAAGGCAAGAAGTCTGTTTGCTCAACTGAACGAATTTATAACCTGCAGTAGACAATTATTCAATCGTGTTATAAATTTAGGTTTGGCGCAAAATCGATACATTTTCCGACGTATTTGCAAGGATTCGTAAGCTTTTAAAATAAAACGAACATTTGAAAATGTAAGCCACAGAACTGGCGAAATAGCTGCGCACGATTGGAGAAGCAGGACATGTTTCAAAATACGGACTCACGAATAGTGATGGAGCAACTGAAGTATCAATACTGAACACAGCTTAACTTGTTGCATCATGTAAGCAATGTTATTCAAAATCACGTTAAAATGCAGAATGAATCAGTTGTTGTTTCGTATTAATCAATATTAAAAAATCAACTGCAGCAAAGCAATATTAGTATATGAAGATGGTTAGTAAATGGAGTTGCGATTGGGAAATGATGATAGATGAAGTTGTGTGGAACAGTGAAAGTCTCTCCCCCCACCCGCAACAACCTGAAAAAGCACGACCTACCTAATGTGTTGTCAGGATTGAGTTCTAGATTCACCGGTTCCTCTTTCTTGCTTCGTGGTCGTTGTAATGTCCCTGTTAGTTTTTTGAAGTCATCAGGAAGAGAGACTTCTGGTATATCCAGACCAACATCGCATGTTCTGCCAACAGGATAGACCTCCTCAACATCATCTTTACCAAGAACGTTGATCAAATATGGACTTTCAGGTAATGGCTTCTTATCTTTCTTCACATGCAACTTATGAACGCCTTCTTCGTGTGGAATAAACTGAGCTGAGAGAACATCATCTGAGTTCACTTTGATTCGAACTGGTTCTTCAATCTCGGATCCAGGCCTAAATAAAGAGTATAGTGAGTTAGAGCAATATGAACTAGGAGTGTGAGTTATCCAAAAAGCGAATTGACTAGGAATAGTGTATATAGTTCCTCATCTCACCTTTGCAGTCCCGCCTCTAATCTTGGCAGATCTTCAACTGGGATGTCTTCTAGTCCAACACCAACGGGCTGGCCAACTCGACTCGCAGGCTCAGCCGCAGTCACCATTACTGGGAACGGGCTACCAGTCACATGACGATTATTCTTTTTAACCGTGATCAGATGTTCACCAGGGGACTTTGGAACGAATGAAGCACTGAGGGTGTTATCAGACAAGATCTTCAATTTGATTGGCTCTTCAACATCTGAACCTGGTCGGCGTAAGGTCGACTTCAATTTCGGTAGATCTTCGGGAAGGTTTAATTCAGGGATGTCAAGTTGAGCGTCACATGGCCTGCCAATCGCGTTTGGAGCTTCAGCGGTTTCAACCATGATAGCAAAAGGACTGCCAGGTACATCTTCCCCAGACTTCTTAACGCGAATCAAATGTTCACCAGGCTCCAAAGGAACAAACGATATTCCTAATATATTTAAATGATTATTTTTCAAAAAGGATGACGCTACATCGAGTTTCGCTTTTACTACAAGAGAAAACTAGATAACCTGAGAGAATCTGTGGCTTTTGGTGCAGTCAAAATGAAAGCATTCTTTTCAGAAGTGACTGAGATGAAATTACAATCAAGGACATAAATCAATGTCAGAAAAAGTGATAAACGCATGCACTAATTGCCATGCCTTATTAACCTCTGCTTGAGGCTTACCAAGTGTATTATCAGGGTAGAGCTCGAGATTCAGAGGTTCCTCTTTGCTGCTGTTTGGTCTCTGAATGGTTGCTTTGAGTTTATCAAAATCATCAGGGAGAACCAGACCAGGGATATCCAAACCAACATCACATGTTCGTCCGACTGGATGAACTTCCTCAACCTTTAAACAGATCAAATCTCAACAAAATCAGTCAAATCGGACATAGTTGGAATTTTCGACGGGACATGCCCAGCTATTTCAAGCCTACCTTATCCTTTCCAAGCACATCAACCGGATATGGACTGTTAGGTACAGGCTTTTTATCTTTTCTTACATGAAGTTTATGCGGTCCTTCTTCATGAGGAACAAATGAGGAGGATAGGGTGTTATCAGAATTCTTCTTGATTCGAACTGGTTCTTCGACGTTAGATCCAGGCCTCTGAATTCCAGCCTCCAGTTTGGGTAAATCTTCGACAGGAATGTCTTCCAGGCCAACCTTTGAACAGAAAATGGCACAAAACAATTCATATCATTTCGATTATTGATACAACATTGGATGGTAGAATGTATCATGTCATTTTACAATACAACTATACACTTGGTACTACAAACTCTTAAAAAAAGACATAACAACTGAAGAATATCCGCAGGGTCCGAACGAACAACAAAAGTCTTCGTTATTTTGCGAGCTTTAGTTCAAAGTAGCTGACTTCAACACAACGCAAACTTCCCTGTCTATCCTCTTCTACCCTGTGAACAATTTTCCTCAAAGGAAACTAGCTTTGACAATCACAAGCTAGAATTCTCTTGAGTATAAAGATGAAAGTTAGAATCAACCGAAACGAAATGACAAATACGACGAAGGGAAATGACACAATCTTAAATTGGATACGTACTCCACAAGGTACTCCGGCACGATTTACTGGTTCCGGGGAGGTAACCATCACCGGGATTGGACTTCCGTTCACATGACGATTGAATTTCTTGACTCCAACAAGATGTTTTCCAGTCTCTTTAGGAATGAATGAAACTGAAAGGGAGTTGTCTGAGTTCAAAACGAGTTCCAGTGGTTCTTCTTCATTCGAGGATGGTCGTTTTAACGTTCCTAAAATTAAAATTACACAAGTTGCGATCATGACTTTGTCTAAGTTTCTAAACTTATATCCTTAATGACTAACTTTTCACCATGCACAAGTTCAAATAAATAAGATATAGACTAAAAAGTTTAAAAGACACATCCGTTGTTTAATATATTTCCAGCATTACCTTTTAGTTTCTTGAAATCATCAGGTAAGTTGACACCGGGCAGGTCAAGAACGGCATCAACTGGGGCACCAACGGCGTTGATTGGCTCCTCAGATTCAACGAGTATTGAGAATGGACTTCCAGGAATAGGCTTGCCATCTTTTTTCACTGTCAAAAAGTGTTCGCCTGGTTCTCGAGGAACAAACGACACTCCAATTGCACCGTCAGGGTATTTTACCACCTTAACCTTCTCATCAACCTTACTTTTAGGGCGGCGAAGCGTCGCTGTGAGTTTATCAAGGTCCTCAGGGTTTACGCCTTTGATGTTGCTAAGGTCTACTTCGGCTGGGTGCCCGGATGAGAAAAGGTCACCTAAACGCGGTGCTTGAACCATCACGGAGAAGGGACTGTTCTGCACATGCTTGCCGCGTTTCTTGATGCTGATCAAATGTTCGCCTAACAATTGAAAGCAAACATACGTTTCTCAAATGTAAATTATTCTTCCTGGACATCCAAAGCGACTCATTTGGCTGCGTGTACACAATTGAATACAAACCTGGCTCTTGTGGTGTAAAGCAGACACCAACAGTACCATCTGGGTTCTTTGTCAACTCAACCGGTTCTTCTTTCTCGCTTCCAGGCCTCTTCAACGTACCCTTGAGTTGGTCAAAATCTTTCTCAACATCGACATCCGGGATATCAAGTTTGACTTCACATGGCTTGCCTACAACCGGACGCTCTCGTTTTACGTCGCGAAGATCCGTACCCTTCGGGAAAACTTCGGCAGCGAACGGACTGCCTGGGATGTGCTTGTCTGCAAACTTCACAACAACATTGTATTCACCTGGAAAAAAGAGAGAACCAAGTCAGCGTACACTAAACTAAATTAATGCTTACTACAGAGACACAGAGAGACATACCGGGTTCTTTCGGTACATAAGAAACAGAGCAGGAACCATCTCCATTATCCACACATTGTATCTCAGCTTTGCTGGGTCCTTCTACAGCCAGTGATAAACCACCTGGTCCAGCATCCTTTGTGATGACAGTAAATTCACATGGTTCCTCAACAATACCACGTTCAAGACCTACAAGAAATTATAAGAACCATCTCTTTATTAATCCATAGCTATTAGAGAAAGAAATAGTTCCTTCAATTCTAAACTGTACTTCGTAGAGATTAAGTAAGAGTAAGCTCTTGTTGACACAGTGTAACTACAAGAGGAAACCTAAACGAACCTTTTCCAAAAGCAATAACCCTTTCTGGCCCTCCCTCGACGACTTCAAATTGGAATGGACTTCCTGGGATTGGTTCTTCATCATACATGATACTCAGTGAGTAGATACCAGGCTCTTTCGGGGTATACGTCACTGCGTAGGTATCATCCGGGTTTGCACGTACATCTGGGTATTCAGTTTTTCCCGAAGGGGTAACGATGGTTGACGAGAGTTTCCCCTTGCCTCCCTCTGGCTCCGCTTCTCTGGCATCTACTCCGAACTCCAATGGTTGATCAACACATGGATTCACTGCTTCCACTTCTTCCAACACATTTGCCTTGATCTTTTCAATTTCTGGCGCCTTCACTGCTTTGACCTTAAATGGTGATCCTCGGACAGGCTCGCCACCGTACGTCACGTCGACCTTGTGTATCCCTTCTTCTGTGGGCGTCCATTGACAAGTGAAAGTCCCGTCGCCATTGTCGACCATCTTTACTGGAACGTCTTTACCAGACGGAGATTTAATCGAACATTTCGGTTTCCCTACAAAAAGAAAGTTCAAGTGGATCGATTCGAATTCGAAGTTCGTATTTCGTCGTTTTTGATAATCTTAGAAGATAAGGAAGTCATGCTTGCCGATCTGGATATTCATCAAAAGTATGTGCATAGCTGACATCCAGGACAAAGTTTGTATTTACCTTTTCCCGCCTCAGTTGTATCAAAGTGGATATCCACCAACTTTCCAACACGTGGTTTCTCAATTCCTTCACCGCTGACCTTCACCTTGCTGGCGTCACCACCCGGAGCCACCTTAACACGGAACGGACTATCACGCACTTGATCTTTACCATATTTCACGTTTAATTTGTGAGGTCCAGTCTCCTTCGGTTCGTACGCGAGCTCGTACTTGCCAGGCTGGTCTTCCAGCGGTGTGATTGTCGGTTTAATCTTTTCACCGGATGGCGTGTCAAGAACGGCTAAAAAAGAAAAGATATGAAATATTTGTAGTGTTACTTTGATAAATATTATCACAAGTGTTTTTCAGGCACATCAGTTTCCTCCTGTAGTAACACTAGATCAATAAGAGCTAATTCGTAGTGAATAGCAAGGAAAACACACTTTAGAAATGAAACAGCAGTCCAGTGTGTATCACATACCTGAGAGATCAGCAATTCCCGCTTCAGTGGTGTCGACTATAGCCTTGGTGACTTCTTCAGCAACGATGCCAGTTTTCTCAACTGCAGGTCCGCTGACCTTTACCTTGCTGGCGTCATAAGGTGGACCAGCCCGTACTCTGAAAGGACTGTTAGCGACTGGCTTGTCACCGTACTTCACATCAACGGCCATACGACCTGGCAAACACAGAAGGAATTACAACAGCATGCTAGCAGCGAATTAATTTGTAATCGTAACACGCTACGTTTCGAAGTCTTGTCACAGACATATCCTAAGATCTCATGTATTAATTCTCACCTTCTTTTGGTGGTGTATACTGAACTTCATAAGTATTATCATCGATCTTTTTAATCTGATCAGGTTTAACTTTCTTCTTATCTGGCGTTTCTATGGTAACATCCAACGGCGCATCACCAGCTTCAGCGGTATCTATTGTAAAGTGCGTGGGTGCACTTTCGAACAACGGTGCTTTCTCGACACCAGGTCCAAAGCATTTGACTTTGGACGCGTCCACAGGTCTTGTCGCCTTTACTTTGAATGGAGAACCTGTTATATGTTCGTCAGCATATTTCACATGAATCTCATATTCGCCTGTTTCGTCAGGGACATAAGTAGCCAAACATGTACCATCTTTATTATCCTTACACACGAGTTTTGCTTCCGAAGGACCTACATGATCAAAAAACAGAGTTAGGCCCGTTTCACACGTCGCACTACTGCCGTGTCGAATGCATTAAAAACAATCGATAAGGAGTGGATTCAGCTGATTATCTATTGTTTCTAATGCATTCGGCACGGCAATAGCGTGACCTTTGAAACGGGCGTTAATGTAGATGTCGGAATATTGGAAAATTAAACAACTTTTATGCACCGCGAAGGGATTATTTGTATAGTGGGCAAATTTGATAGCTTTAGGAACAGAACAATCAGTACTATATGAAGGGGGATTAAAAATAGTAGCAACAAATTATGAAAATTGAGTCAACTTTCACGTTGGTTTCCTCACAAAATGCGCCTTCATTTGAGAAGCCAGATCAAACACTCGTAAGAAGGACTTGCTTCAGTTTGAAAACGATATTACTTACAACGTCTTCACTGAGAACAAAGTATTTTCAACGGGACTTATAACGTATATTCGTACGGTCATTTACCTTCAATCGCGAGGCTCAGACCACCGGGTCCCGCTTCCCTAGTATCAACAGTAAACTGAGCTTTTTGTCCAGTAAATGCTTCCTCAAGCCCAGGCCCATACGCTTTCACCTTGCCAGTGTCAGTCTTTGGCAGCACATTCACTTTTTTAGGAGTACCAGGGATTGAATCTCCGTCATATTTCACATCTACTTCATGGGGACCTTCTTCCGTGGGCGTGTACTCTACGGCATAAGTACCGTCGCCATTGTCAGTCACTTTCGATTCTACTTTTTCTCCAGAAGGACTCGTGATTTTAGGTTCGAGATTCCCTTCGCCTGAGTAGAGAAAAAAAGTTGCAGTCTTGTATTTTAGCGTTTGTTGTTTAACTAACCACAACTAAAAACAACACCACGAAGTAAATTTTTTACCTGCACGTTTGGCATCAACATCAAAGCTCGTGGGCTCATTCACAACAGGTGATTCCAACCCAGGTCCTTTAAGTTTACATTTGCTCGCATCTGCTTTTGGCTTTACATCAATCTTGACTGGACTCTTAGGAACATGTTTACCTCCGAATTTAACGTTCACTGTGTACTTCCCTAGGCGATGAAAACAATAATGCTTATTATTTATATGACGCTAAATCTTTATGAATGTAATCTCAACCGCTTTACAACATTTCACGACTTTACTATATAATCTACAATTAACATCAGTTATTTATCTCTACAGCAATTGAGTTATAAGGCGATATTAGAGATTGAAAAAAGTTGAGAAAAGAGCTATTCGATTTAAATAAATTTAGCTTATTTACCTGGCTTATCAGGGTAGTAAGTTGCTGCAAATAATCCAGGTTCATCTTCATCGACTTCCACTTTAACTTTCCTATTTTGGGGGTTGAGAACCTCGACTTCAAGTGGCGCATCCCCTGCCTTTGTCGTGTCTATATCAATATCTGCTGGTAATCCTGCTTTCACACCAGGCTCCACTCCTGGACCACTTATCACAACTACAAAAAAAAATTGACAAATTCATTATTTTCAAATGTTACTGGATCTCTAGGAAGAACAGTTCGGAACTGATAGAACTATCCCATATAAATATAGTTAGTTTAGCTAACTTTCCTTCAGTAGCAACACTGAATCAATAAGAAATTACTCTTACTGGATCCTTAGAAAGAGCAGTTTAGAAACCGTTAGGACTATTTAGCATAAAATTCTACCTTTGGATGCATCAACTGGATAGGAAGCTCGAGCTTTAAATGGACTACCAGGAATATGTTTATCAGCGAAGAGAATGTTAATAAGATGGTCACCAGGTTCTTCGGGGAAATACGTGACGTCACATGATCCATCTCCGTTATCTTTGCAATCAATTTTAGTCTCTGTAGGTCCTTCAATAGTCAGTCCCAATCCTCCATCACCCGCGTCTTTGGTCTCGATTGTAAACTTCGCCGGTTGACCAACTGTTGATTTTTCAAGACCGGGACCATATGCTTTCACATTAGCGGGGTTATTCAAACTAATGTTGACCTAAGAAACACAGCAGTACTTTCAATGTATGCTTTTTTTTTGTCTTGAGAGTTCCTAACGATATTTTCGGTAACCTTCAAGCCTGCTTTTCACTTGTAATTTCGTCGGCAATTTCGTCCTCCTGACACATGGGATTGAGTCAGAAACGTTCTGACAGTATATAAATATGCTTTTTGTGAACTGACCTATAACTTGGCTGAGTAAACCTACTTTATCACATACTCCAGAAGGAGAAGAATCACCAACTAATTTGATAGTGTAAACCAGGCTTTTCACTTTACTAGATTTGCATGGAAACAAAATCAAGTTGAACCAAAATCGAACAAAATATTTCAATGCAACAAGTTTCGACAGTAAACGTAGCCATAAAAAAGCGGAGTTCTATGTTGTAACATTGCGAATTCATTACAATGTAAACATAGCTTGCATCTTGCATGAAGATATGATGGGAAAATTATACTGACCTTGTACGGGCTCTTAGGAATAGCCTTGCTGTTAAACATGATTGTGATTGTATATTTTCCTGGTTTATCTGGATGATAAACAACTGAGGTGGTACCATCTTTATTATCTAGTATTTCCACCGGAATACTTCGTCCTGTTTTGTCATCCTTTACCGTGCATTCGACCTCACCAACACCTGCACCTTTTGTAAACACGGTGAACTTCGCTGGGACACCTATAGTAAAGAATAAAATTCTTACAGGACCTCTGAAAAGTACTGTTTAAGACTGATAGATCTACTCAGTATAAATATAGTTAGTTCAGTTTAAATTTTCTTCTGTAGTAACACTGGATCAACAAGAGATGACTCTTACTGGATCTCTAGGGAGAACAGTTGAAAACTGGTAGAACTATTCAGTCTAAATAAGTAATATTACTGTAAAGTCGATTACCTGCAACAACACCATTTGGCTCGAGCCCAGGTCCCTCGGCATAGCACTTGCTTGAATCTCCACCAGGGGTAATAGGGACAGTAAAAGGACTATCAGGGATATCCTTGCCACCACACGTCACATGGACAGTATAGTCTCCAGGCTTCGTTGGATAGTAGATCACCTCACATTTTCCATTTCCAAGATCACGGCATTTGATTTCGGCCTGGTGCGGACCTTCCACAGCGAAGCCAAGATTGTCAACAGCTGCTCCGTTTGTTTCAACCGTAAACTTACACGGTTGGCCAGCGACACCTGAAAAAATACCCGAAAAAGTGCAGATTTCCTTCCATGAAGGGTAACAACGTTTTAGCTACAACTGTATGGAAATTTGTCCAAGAAGTGAAAACATGATCTTTAGACTTGACCAAACTCTTTGTTCTATCTTTGTACTAGTGTGTATCTACACTTATGTATAGTAAAAACGTCAGTCATTAGTAAGTATAAGTTCCAATTTCCGCCCACCTTTTTCTAAACCTGGGCCATAAGCTCTAATCTTTGTAATATCAACGAAAGGCGAAACTTCAATCCTGTAGGGACTTTTAGGAATCGCCTTTCCACTCCATGTTATTGAAATAGTATGTTTTCCTGCAGCCACCGCTTTGTAGGTACATGTGTATGTTCCGTCACCATTATCTTTGATATCGCACGGGATATCACCTTTGGGGGCTTTGATGTTAATTTTCAGGTCACCATCTCCGGCATCTGTGGCGTCCACTGTGAAGCTAGTTTCAGTTGTTGCCACGACTCCTTTTGGCTCGAGACCTAGGGATAAGGTTTATCACAGATTGGTATAGTGAGTTTTCCTTGACAAGTTTCTTGACGAGTTCACTTGCTCGCGTGTACAACACACAAGTTTTCTTTGACAAGTTTCTTGACGAGTTCACTTGCTTGTATGTACAACGAACAAGTTTTCCCTGACAAGTTTCTTGACGAGTTCACTTGCTTGTGTGTACAACGAACAAGTTTTCCT